>JAEIIJ010000824.1:0-19012 GCA_018904815.1 Drosophila ogumai
CTTTCTTAGTAACTTAAAGCTTATACCCTTCCCTTTATTTGATTACAGGGTACTGAAACTGAGGCACAAATAATAATGACAGGTAGTTTTGCCTATGAGTCTCCCTTTTTCGTTTGTGTTTCTGTGTGTGAGTGTGGGACGCTGCAGGTAGCCGATACACAGATATATGTAGCTTTTGTTCCCCCCAACAGTTGTTGTTTACTGGAATAATTCTCATTGCCCTGCCTTTACACGCACTTTCGTAAACAACTTTTGGAGCCAGATTTTTAGCTTTAGCGCTTTTCGCTTTTTTTTTGTATAGTGCAAAATGGTTCTAGCCCTGTGTATGTGCAAGGGGAATGGTATAGCTGGGATTCAAAATGGCAAAAGGGGAACTATTTTGTTGTATTTTTTTCTTTTTTTTTGTGCTGGGAATCATGTGACTGGCGAGTGGGGACTGTGATGAATGCGTGCTGCCCAAAATGAATTGGAGTGAGCTCACTTCAGTACGCGATTTGCCATGTTTTATGCGTTTAATGCTGACATTAAAATTTATAGGAACATTAGCAGGGAATAGATTTTTAAGAGGAATTCAAAATAGGTTGATAGACTTTCTTCATAGGCATTATTTCAAAATCAAGGCTTAGATTATTTTTTTGTGTATTAATCCTCATAAAATTAATGACTTAAAACAACAGATTTATGATTCTATAACGAAATTTTAGCATAATATAATGTAATACATGTTGCACAAAAAATTGATAAGAACGTTAGTCACAGCCAAATCACGCATACGCCCGGTTGTACAACAAATTTTAATTAAGGCATAAAAAATATGTTTTCATGGCAGACACTCAAATAAATAAGTATAATAATTATAAATAATAATAAAATAAATAACAGTTTAAAAAAAACATGCCCTTAAAGGCTTATACAATTTATTCAAATGAAAGAACAGTCGTCTTTAAATATTAAACAATTATTTCTAAAAAATCCATTTACAACAGTTTGTTAAACAAATGTATACACTTTATATATCTAATCATTTCAATTACATATCAAGATTACTTGAATTTTTAAAGTGAATTAAAAGGAATACCCAATTTTTCAGCTTAAAGCGTGCATTTTTAAGATGCCAGATTAATTAATATTTAGCCAATATATTTTCCTTACGCTTAATTTAAAAAAGCCCCCATTTTTACTTACATTATTTTATAAGACTGCAAATCGATAAAAGCAAAAAATAGTTTTTTATGAAATATTACTCATACGCCGCATTGGCTGCACACGCAAATTGGGGAAATAAAGTCGAGAATAACAAAGCACTTGGCCAACAACCGGCTGCTAATGTCAAGCGTTGACTGCTCGAGTGCCGAAAAAATTTCGCCACGAGGTTATTGCACTTTCTAATGCTCTCAGAAAAAAAAAACACCGGCAACAATCATAGCATAGAACAATCAGGGGAAAAAAGTAAAGAAAAAGCACACCAAAAAAGTCAGTAGGCGACGCAGCGCACTTTTACCTTAGTGTTGGTGCGAAATGTATGAAAAAAATTCCATCCATGATCAGCATAAATACGCAACACGCGCACACACACACTCGAAGAGAGCCGCTCACGCACACACACTCTCTCGCGCGCTCGCCTAAAAGCAGCAAAAAGCGCAGCGAAGAACGCAGGAAAGCCGAAGCATTCTAACGAGTGACGAGCGACCGAGCGAACGCCTTCGGCTGTTCGTTGTGCCGCTGAGTGTGTGTGAGAGTATATGTGTGTGTGAAAGTGCGTGAGTGAGCGTGTGTTTGCTGTTTGTTGGTGTGCGAAATTTGTTTTTCTAAATTTGATGATGCAATACACGCATTCTGCCGACGCCATGCTGCTAGCAACAACAGTTCTTAGTACAGTCATGACTGGCTAAGGAAAATGAAAGGGTATTGGGGGCACTGTAAATAGCACTGTTATTTTGCCCTCGCAGGATATTATAACTTTAGTCAGAGGTTAGCAACGCAGTAAAGGAGTAATTTCACTTGACTATAACTTTTATTTAATTATTTATTTACATATTTATACATTGTTTTAATTTCTTATTTTTTAAATCAAGTTTTTTTTTATCTAATTTCCCCTATACTTGTTATTGGCTTTTTACATCTCAACACACACACACACCTTCTTAGCTATGTTCCCCCAACTCTTTCGTCGATTGTTCTTTGTTTTTTTTTTTCGTTTTATTATTGCTGCCTTCTTAACACGCACTCTGCACTTTGCCTTCTGGGACTGTTTTAATTTATAAACGAAACATGTGGAATGGCAAATGTAAGACGTGAATTTTTGGGGAAGAAGGAGGGAATTTTGGGGAAGAAGAAAGGAAAACTGGGTGTAAGAAGGAGAGGAGGAGTGGCTGGGGGCACTGGTCAGCATATGAATAATAGGCGCGATGGGCAAAGAACGCACTGGAAACGATGGCGATTCATCAAAGTCCAAGCTGAACAAGTTTTTTGCATTTGAGAGGCACACAATAAAATTAAGAAACTAAAAAGAGAAGGAGAATTGGGATTGGTTAGAAGTTAGAAAATACAAAAATAATGCTTGAAATGAAATTTCAATGAAAGATTTTCTGAGAGACAGTGATTAATAATTGAATTCATTAAATTTCGTTACTGTAACTTGTTTTTTGTTTATAATAAATTAATATTTAAAATTCTACTAAATTTAAGTTTATTATAACTTACATAAGATAAACGTTTTTTTTTTAATTAATACTTTTATTACACTTATTTCCATTGATCTCTTCATTCTTTATTAATATATGTAAACCCACATTTTAAAATCATTTACAGTAAGATTTATTGATCATAAACATAAAGATCGAAAAATGATTTAGTGTTTGACAAGTTCTAGCCATGACCTTGAACGGCCATGGAGGCCCCCTCGAGTTTTATGTTGAGGTAGCGAAGGAAAGAAAGAAAAGAGAGCGATAAATAGGGAACGTATAAGAAATAGAAAACAACTTTTACTCGGCGTCTTTGTTATGATTAGCCATTCGCGGCGTACGCACATAAATTCTAATTTTACTTTTTTTCGCACGCACACCAGACTCTATATTATAGATATACATATAGAAAGATCTATGGCTAAGTATGTTTATATCTAAGACGCGTATTTTTAATTTTTCTTTGTTTTTACGACTTTTCTTCATGGCACTAGAAAGTGAAAAAGAACCGACAAAAATGAAAGCTAATTTTCAGGAGATTCTAATTTTTATTGATTTATAGACAGCAGTGATCTTATCTATAGGTATATAGTTGCTCTACATTTCTGTGGATTGTCCGCGCTATTAATACGAATTTATTGTCTCCCACGCTTCGTGTCAAAAAATATGATTTATGTTGATCATTGTTATTGTTGTTTATTTTTTGCTGTTTTATTTGCTGTAGTTTTTTTCAGCAGTCATTGCACTCTGACCGAAGCAACGTTGAAATAAAAAGCAATAATAAATTGCCGCTGAAAAGATAATACTCAAGCGAAATTTCGCGAAAGCCAAAAAAGGCGAGGAGACAAAAAATTACCGCATCGTGCATAGAAAAGTTCATTGACTTCATTAGAAGCACGAACGGGCACATGTCTGCGATGGTGTTCATATCTGTATCTCAGTGTCTGCATGTGTGTGTACGTAGTGTTATTCTATCGCCTAAAATTCGCAATCGTTGTTGCTGGCCTGCACCAATCAGCAGTCAGCGTCGCAGTCGCAGTTGGCGTCGCCGTCATTGGAGCATTTCCTTTCATTAGTGCGAATCTCTTATGGCCATTTTCTCTCTTTACTCTTGTCCTCATTTTGGGATTCAAACACGATCAGCGGAGATGTGTGGGAGGGGGTAATTCAGGCAGGTAGTTCAGTTGGTTCAGCTTTAAAACAGATATCTTTGGGTTAAATACTGAAAAGAGTGCCATTAAATGTTAATGAAATAGAAGTAGTTTACAAATATTTCTTGCAAATATATTAACATGAAATCCACATAAGGTTAAGATAAAATAATATATTTATTTTTTAAAATATATCTTAATAATAATGATCATAATAAATGAATATTTATATTTAAATTGAACATGGAAATGAACTTTTAAAGAATTAATTAGCACAACTTAATCTCAACAATCACTGCTAGAAATTTTTGTTAAACCAAAAATATAAATATGAACTATTTATATTTTATTTATATTTTACCAAGTTATATTTTATTTTTGCATTATAATTATTTTTGTGCATTTTTGTCCTTATCATTTCTCTGGGATTGGCTCAACATTCAACAGACATTCAATTAACTGCTCTCATTATGCAGATAGATTCGGTTTTGGGGGGCTATTAGCAAATCATAAATTTCAATTTATGTGCGACGCCCACAAAAAACAATAAGAAAGCAACAAAAGTTATAGCAGCAGATGACTTCACGCACATTTATGCAAAATACATATTTCTTTCAAAATAAATTAAAAGGAAAATTTAACAAACAAGACAAGTTGTCTGAGCTTGAGAATATTTAAGTTACTAATAACAAAAAAATTTAAAATGTCTTTAATTCAATAAAATATTTATTTACCCTAACTTCTAAATTTAAATACTTACCTTACCTTCACCTCTTACTTTTACAATTTTTTTAATCCCATTTGTAATTCCCCAAACACTATTGCTTGCCCCGCCCATCGTGGCCATAGGAAGTAGACAAACGCCATTAATATTTCTCCATATACTGCATACAAATCCAGCTAATTTGCATATAGATAAATGGTTCTCTAGCTATAGGCCTAGCCTAAGAAGACGCGGCAACCTTGAAAAACTGTACAAGCGATCATTCCACTCTTTGCATACCAACTATATCCGAGCTTTACGATATTGAAAACTGCGTAAAGTTTTTTTTTGAATAAATTGTGTGGCTGCGTTTCGTTCTTTCGGCTGCTTGGTAATTAATTAACCAAAAGTTTTTTACGCTGTGCAAATTGATTGGATCAGGAGAAGAGGGAGTGAAAGGGAGGGAGTGGAAGAGTGGCATTAGAAGAGGGGGCTGGCCAAGAAGTGGGGGCTATAGGAAGCTCCAGATGCGTGGGCAACGGGCCATTCACTCGACTCTCGTGCGTTCCTGTACTTGTGGCAAGGCACAAAAACTCATTGAACGCAATTTCAAATTAATGAATATTTTCGGGAAGTGAAGGAACCGAATTAACTGGCTAGAACTATGACATGAAATCATTAGCAGTTAATAAAAATAAAAATTTACAAAATTGGGATTAAGAAAGTAAGAAAGTTCAATAATTTAAAAGTTATTTTTGATTGTAATAATGGTTTTATGATATTTTTCATAGAAAATAAATATTTAGCTGCTAAAAAGAATTCAAAACTTAGAAAATTATATGTAATATAATAATATAAATATTAAAAAAAAATTTTATTCCAAAATCTTCCCTATTTTAATTAATTTACAAGTCAAGTTTCTAGCTCAAAAAAGAATGTAAATGATTTACCAAATAACAAATTCGAATCTTTGGCTGCCGTTGAGGCTTGAAAACGTAAATATAAAAACGGACAGTGCAAAGCATCATCAGCAACCAGTCAAAAACCAGTGGCCAGTGGAATGGGGCTGGGGTAACGCAGAGTAGGGATTGTGGCCAAGAATAAACGCAGAAACAACAGAGCCCGCAAAAATGACTTTTCAAGCAAAAGAATAACAAGCCAAGCAGGGCCAAAGTCAAAGCCAAGCGAACTGAGCCAAGCCGAACTTTGTCTAGCAGCTCTTAGCTGGTTTCTTCCCCCCTCCCTAGCTTCTAATTTGCTATTTTTTGCTGCCCTGTGCGTGGTCTTCATCTTCCATCCTCCATCTTTTTACTTCTACTTCCATCTTCTACCATCGATGCGGACCTGCAAGCGATGACTCTTTCATAATCGCCAATAACTAGATAGAAGCAGAAGGCACTGCAAAAAATGCTCATACGCATGGAGGGCCACACAAATATTAATCATACGCAGTGTTGTGCAGGTTGTTTTAAGGATAATAAGGTTTATGTTTGGGTTTATTTATATAAACATGTATTTATTAAATAATTATTGTGTTAATTAAAGATATTTAATATTAAGCATACGCACTGTTGACCCGGTTTTGCTAATTACAATAAAATTTATTACAATGTTTATTTGAGTGAAAATATATTTATTAAATAAAAAAGATTGCAATTAATATGATTAGGCAGTTTTAAAAATTAATTATTTATTATATTATTTTTAATAATTTTAAATCTTTTGCTTAAATAGTAGTCCTAAGAAGTGCTGTACATTGCTCAGTCTTTATGCTCAGTGTACTTAAAAAAACCCGTCCCATGCGTGTTTACGAGTATTTTTGTTGTAGTTGTTGTAGTTCTTGTTGTTTTTGTTGTTGATTCAATCCCAATCACACGCTCCCCAGCACAACACACACGCACACTCATACATCAACAGTTCCTGTTCTCTTTTTGCAAGTTGCTGCTGCTGCTGCGTCGTCGCTGCGCCGCCACAGCTAGCTTCTCTGTCGACGTTCTCTTCGGCTTCACTTTGCCTATTCTTTCTAGTTTCACCTTGAAAAGTTCATTCACGCCAAACGCAACGTCCCAAGTCCAAAGAGGATAAAGCACGAAGGGAGGGGGAGAACGGCTGAGGGGGCTGAACGTAGCACCGAACAGAAACTTGCACAAAAATAACATAATTTATTTGGACGTAGAATTCTCGCCGGACTTTCGGGGCTGCACGCAAAAAAGAAACGCTCACACACGCATATCAGATGGGCCGATAGAGATGGATAGTTTCTTGGGGGGAAGAAAGGGAGAGAAAGAGGAGAAGATACAGTTTAAATTACCTAAGTATGGCAAATTAATTTTGTAAAATATAATTAGGCAATAAATATTTTATTTATTTTTTTTTTTAATGTCTAAGACCTGAAAACGATTTGAAATCGCTAGAAAGAGTGTCCAAAAGTATGCTAAGTTAGAAAAAATTGTAGTTTTTAATTGGGTTGCTTAAATATTTAGTAGAATACTTTTAGACAAATTTTATATAGATAATATATTTTATATATTAAAGTTGGTTTTTTTACCTTTAAGAGCTATTGTTAACTTTATTAACCCAAAATTATGTTGGTACAATGTTGGTATCTATACTTTATGGGATTTCAAAAATGTTTGCTTGTTTTATTTATTTGTTGATAGAGTGTTTATTTTTTTTAAATTTTTAAGTATGCAACAAAAGTTATATTTTTGTCTATTCTATTTTGTGTAAAAATCTACAGTCCTTATAAGCAATAACCACTGTAGATCCAATTGTTGTTGCCGCTTTGGTCAACATTTTCAATGCAAATATATACGCATTTTTTTGCTGCCATTCCTTTTTTTTTGACTATTTATGGCCGCTTTTTATTTTTCTTTGCCTTGCCGTGGAGTTGGAGAGGTTTACTCCAAAAGAAGTCTTAGAAACCCGAATCGGGGGTAGTAAGAACACTTTCGGTTCTTGGAATTAGTTGAGCTTGATTTTAATATTCTTTGTTTGTTGCGGCCAAGCGTCAAGTCTGGCTAAGATTTATGGCGGAGAAATTTAAGGCAAACAACAAGCACTTGTAAGATCTATGATAATTCAATTTCATATTAAATATCTGAACTTAAGGGTGGGGCAAGTTACATAGATAAATTAGGGCTATAAATATTTTTGCAGCACTGAATATATTAAGTATAAAAAATATATGTTTTGTAGAAATACCCTTCAAAATATATTTTCCACTTGAACAAAATTTAATTAAAAATTAAATCTACTTTCAATTATTATAATTTTTAATACAGAAGGTAATTAACAACTCTTTTGATTTACCATGAATCACTCCGCCCAATCAAATCTCGTATTCCCCCTTTCGAAACGGGGGCGAACACCCAGCATAAATCATCCTAAAACTATTTCACCGCAACAACAAAACTGATTACGATCCAGAATTAAAAAAAAAATAGCAAAAAATAGCAACAAATTCGCACACCCCCACATGCGTGAAGAGCCAAACAATAATAAACTATCAACATTCGCGAAATAGAAATGCGAAAAACACACACAAATTAACAACAACAACAAATGTGCGAGTGTTCAAAACAAATGGCAAAAATTCGGTGAAGTTCAAGGTATGAGCCATTAAATAGAAAACAACCAAAAAGGCAACTAAAAAAAAAAAACTACAAAAATTTAGCTTTAACTATTGTTGGCAGGGGGAACTTTTCATGGATGTGTGTGGTTCTAACGATAAGAGAGTGTATATATACATATATAGTTTTACAGAATTGAGAAGATAGCAAATGGGTGTGAGAGAGGAAGCCCATTGATAAGTGCGTGCGATTAAGAGAGAATTTTCAAGGTAATATTTAATAATATTTTCAGACTAAAAATATAAAAGAAAGTTTTGAATAAATAGTTTTAAATTTTATACTTTCTCTAGACTTATTTATTAATTCATTAAAGTGCATATTTATGTGGTAATATATATTTCAAGTGTGTCTTTAGATTACTCTCAACTGTCTAGAAATCTTTGTAAGAGAGGCACAAAAAGGTGCGTGGCTGGATCATAGCTTGGAGACTGTCTTGCTGTCTCTCCCCCATGATTCTATGTTTCTATATATGTATGTATATGTATGTGTACATATATAAAACCACAACAACATATTAGCGAAACAGAACAACAACAGAAATAATAATCGTCTGACAAAAAGCGAGCCCACACTATACCGAATCTTATCTGGCCGATCGTGCGTTCTATTTCGCTTCTATTTTTTTTTTGTTGAACAAACGCATGTTTCTATATGATATATATGTGTGTGTGTTCCGATAGTTTGTTTAGTTTTTTTTTTTTTATAATTTTTGGGTCTGGCTAGCGAAGCGTGTGGCTTTTTTCTATATAATCTATGATGACAATTATGTTAGTCTAGGTCTAGTATAGGTAAAGAAGTGTGCTCTATGGCGAATGTCATCTGCGGTTTATTTTTATCTAGTTTTTCGGTTCTTTTTCTGTTTTGGTTTGACATATATTAACCGTTTTTATGGGTTGAGTTGGCAGAGATAGACAGCAGACAGGGGGGAGAGATAACAATAAATTGAGGGTAATTGTATGCAATTAACAAATGATTACATAAAAAGGGTTTTTGCCAGTCAATGTCATGTTATTTTTGAAACGAAGCAAAAAAATAAAAATTTCTAAATATAAAAAGATATAATAATAATAAAATGAATATATATGTATTTTATGTATTAGCCAATTCCATATAATTTTTTAGACAAAGCATCACATTTTTTAAAAATTAAGTATGTAAAAACTTAAATAAAAATTTATTTTATTAAGATTCCTATAGTAAGTGTATGTCTTTGCATTAATTTTACAATAATGATTAAGGCTTTCCAGGGCTTATAGTTGATTTTAAATTTTATTTGTTTTCTTTACATACATAATTATATATATTATTTTATTTGTAATTTATTTGTATATAATTAAAAAATGGTAGATTTACTTGTTTTTCCTTGTACAAGGCCATGAATTAGGCCTAAAACTACAATAATCATATTTATTTTCTAAAAAAACCCTTTATTAATTAAATTTTTAACATTTTAAATATACGCTTTTATTTAAATATTTATTTTTTAGTACCTTTTATATTTAGCTATCTTTTTTACACATTTCATTCTACACTTTCGTTAAGTTCGTCAGCCCAGAAAGTATGCAACAGTTTATTTTCACCCTGAAGCTGATTGATGACTTTTGGCACTAAGGGGACTTTCCGGTCTTCACACAAAATTCAAAACAAAATCCAAAACAAAAACAAAAAAAAAAACAAAAAACACAACTCACTGCCAAAACTTAATATGCCCTCACTACATAATAAAACTTTTAAATTAAACAGATTACAAAAATACACATCAAATAGCAAGTAATTATCCTTTATTTTTGTGCAAAATGTATGCGAAATGCAGGGGAAAGTAAAAGTTTGTGCTGACCGAAATAAAAACAAATTATAAACAGGCCTCAGCCATTATTTTTCACCTACTTTGGGTCACAGAGGCGAAATTCAGAGCAAGGGATAGGAGGCCAAAAAGGGCGACGGGTAAAAAGGCTTGACCTGAATTTGCTTATCGGCCAAACAGCATCTGAATGACTTAAATATCTCATTTAACGCCAGACCAAATACGGGTGGATTTTCAGTAGGAGGGTTTTTTTTGACACACACACACGCACACGTATTTACAACTAAATATAATAAATTTCAACATGTTTATCCCCTTATTTTGAGCGCTTTTTTCTCACCCACACACACGACTTTCTGTCTGTCTGACGGTTTTGGCCTGGCTCAGAGCTGCTTCCTTTATCCTAGATCCTTTCTTCATCTCCTTCGTCTCTGTGTGTGGTGCGTGGCAAACTGTGTCAGAAACTTTTTTGGCTATTACTTTCACTACTTTTGCACTGAAACTGTGCTATGGTATTCCCTTTTATTTCGCTCTTTTCCCTCTTTAAGGGTTGGCTTAGTATTCCTCCCCCTTTTTCCATTTGTTTTTGTTGTTGTCCCGGGCTGGCATGTCGCCTTGTAATGGCACAAATTAACGATGTTTGTAATTAATATCTCAAATTGGCTTACAATTTGCTAAAAATTTGTCATATTTGTGTCATGAGAGTTTTATGTGTGTAAGGAAGTTTGGGAAGTTGTTAGGGTAGTGATTTTATTTGATTTTGGGACATCACACATGATGTGAAGTTTTTTAAAAGTTTAGCTGATAAAGTTAGTACTGTAAATTAGTTGGGAATTAATAGAAAATTATTAGGAAAATTATTACTATAGCTTAGGAATATTTTTATTTATATAAATATGGCTATAGGTATTTTATCAGCTTAAAATATATTCTAGGAGCTTTTGTCTATCAGAATTATCAAAGAGTTGTGGGAAAAATTACTTAAATCCATAATTACTTTTGACTTTAAAATATGTTATGTTATTTAATGCTTTTATTTTAATATTAATGCAAGTTATAATTATACAAAAATTCTTTTAGTAATATATTTAAAACAAGAATTTAAAATATAACTGTTTTGCTCCTAGTCTTTACCATTTCCAATGCCCCTTTGACATTTATTCCTCTATCTATTTGATAAATATTTAAATTTCACTTTGATTTCAGCTTTCTACACATTACACATGCCACTTGTCGTCCCCTGTCAAAATCAAAACCAGGAAAATAACTAAGGAGGAGGCAAAACGACGCTTAAGAAGTTGAAGTAAGCCACTAAAAACTTATCGCGCATATATAAATTTTAATTAGAGCTCACGCACACAGGCAGCCGCAGATGTTTAAAGCCCCAGAAAGATACAAGGAGACAAGGACTAGAAAGAGCAGGATATATATTCGTATATATACTTTCCCCGTGCGACCTTAATTAATTTTTGGCCCAGTGACATTGGAGTGCAAAAACAGGGAGGGAATTGATTTTCCTTATTATGCTATATACCAAATGCGAGAAGAATGAAAGTGAAAGTGCAAAAGCGCAGCGCGCAAAAAGTATCTCACGGATACACAAAGATGTCGGGAGCAGAAGAGGGAGGCGAGTGCTGGGCGGCGCTAGGCTAGCGGAAGGAGGCTGAGGAAAAGTCGAGGAGGAGTGCTTTTGAAGTGGTAGGGGGTGAGCGTAGTTGTTGTCAAAGTAACGAGTAGGCTGTCAGACTGTCAGCTGCACAGAGAGAATAATATGACTAGATTCTTTTGATATTAAAATAGCAAAACATCCTAAAAATATAAAAAAAACATTAAATATTTTATATTTAATATAGTTTCCTTTATATTATTAACAACTATTTAATTTATAATTTATTTTGTTAACAATTCTTTTCGGTGCATTATCACTCTCCTACTCTTTTTCGCTTGAGATCTTTGCCAGCTTTCTGCTCCTCCCAACCCCCTCCCCATTCTTCTGGTTTCTTCTTCCACTTCGTCATCGTTTCCCCCTTCTGCAAACGCCCACTTGACAGCCCCTCTGCCCCACCCTGCACTGTCAGGAGTAAGTAAACTAAAAAGACAAAAGCCTCGCCTAAAAGTGTGCTACACATAATGGAAATAGGGGTGGTCCGAAGAGGAGGTGCCACAGCGGCTCCAAGGAGGGGTTGTTATGACCAAGTATATAAAGAAGAAGCTGCCAATGCCATATCTTTAGATGCTGCTGCTGCTTTTCCGGCTGCGTCTTCATTTTTCCTGGCTTTTCCCCGGGAGTTGTTGCACGTTGCTGGGGCAACCAGGACATTTTGGCCACGAGGCAGCCTCAACAACAACAACAGTGCAACAACAACATGAAAACTAAAAAAGGCAATGACAAGAGGAAAATCAGTGAAAGCAGCAACAACAGCAATTTTTTGGCATTTTCAGGGTTGCCACACACTGGTACTTCCATCACCACCCACTGTTCCCCCACTTCACCGGTCACATTTTCACTCCCTCACAGGTTGGAAAATTCGAATGTCAGTTGTAATAGCTTCGGCATATAAATCAATAAAATGATTGTACGCACCTTTTTGGGCCCCATGCCCTTCTGCTTTTAACCGCCTCCTGCTGCCAACTTCTTGTCCTCCTTCGTCTCCAACTCCTGCTCCCTTTTTGGCTTCTTCCTGCAGCTTCTGCTGCTCCTGGCAGTAGCTGCTACTGCGGTGTTTGTGTTCGTGCTGCTCCTGCTGCTGCTGTTGTTATTGCAACGTTGTTGCCCGAAATATTCACAAAAAGGGGTGGTACAGCGAGGGGAGACTAAGAAATATGTACTGAGCAAGGTGCAGGAAGTTAGGTTTTAGAATATATGTAGGCAAATAATAATTATTTAAATTTAATTTTAATTGTTATTAATTGTATTCAGTCCGATAAATTTTCACTTTCAATTTTTTTGAAAATTTGATAGTGGTTAAAATTTTTAAGCGGTGAAAAACTGACAAAAATTGGTATTAATTTAAATTTTGAATTTAATATGCAGATCTGTTAACCTATAAAAAACCTATAAGCTTTCCGAAATTAAACTGATATTTTTTAAAATTGATAAATAAAAATATCGATAAATATCCATTCACAAAATTTAAATATTTCAGGTTTTCTTTTAGGGTTTTATAATTTTAGTCAATAAACCATACATATTCTTGATCAGCATTAACAGGCGCGTCTTTCTAGTATTGTCCGACAGCTAACCATTTTTTTAATATTTTTCAAAATTTCAAATATGTTACAAAATGGCCAAAAAGTGTTCGAAATTGAATTTGGTGCTTTTTTGATACTTTAAATTAAAGTCACATTAATGATGTCCAAAGACCAAAAAGCAAAAGAAAAAAGCAAAATTCATAAATATTAGACCTACTTATTTACATTTTCATTTTATTTAAATTATATTTAAATATTTTTTTTTAATATTTTAAGTATATTTAAAATTTTAATTTATTTATTTAGTATATTTTGAAGCAACCCTCGCTCTCCAAACTGGCCCCGCCCGTATCCTGCCTGCTGTGAGCTTCAGGTGCGCCTGCTTGTTGCTATTCCGGCTGGTTCTCTACCTTCCGAGTTCCCAGCCCCGTTTTGGGCCATTTTGCTGACTGTTGATGATGATAATGGGCCTTTCCCCCTAAATATATATATATACTTTTTTTTTTGGGGCCTGCCAACAGGACAGAGGATGGTCTGAAGGTGGATGGGCGTGCCCTATCCTGTCCAATGCGTACGAAGTAAAAATTTTTACGCATTTTTGATTTATGGCACCGAAACAAATAAATTGTCGACGTTGTCAACTGTATATTGAAAATGCATTGGGAGAGAAAGTAACAACGGGAAAAGAAGGAAAACCTAAAACGGAAGTTTACGGAAAAATCAAACTTAAAGCCAGTATTTTGCCAGGCAATCTGGGCAATAATGTTAATGATTATGGTCGGGAATTGAGGCAACAGCTGTAAAGTTGTTAACGAAAAATGTTCAAGGATATGACGGGGGAGTTTGAGTTGAAGTTGGATGGCGGTGGGTGACGGTGGGTGGCGTTGGGAGGCGTTGGCTGGCACTGTAGCCAAGCACCTGTGGTTCACATATGCAGCAGCAGCCCTGAGGGGGGGCTAAAAGCGACTTCGATTCGCACCGAGAGTCCTGGCTGTTTTGGCCATTAAAAGTTTTTACAATGCAGACACACGCACTTCGCCGGGTTGCCGGGAAAAATTTACAAGAGTTTGGGTTTTGGGTAGCCTCGGCACTTCACACAACTTTCTTTTTTTTCGCCCTGTAGCACACACACTTTATTTTTTGCTCTTTTTTCGTAAAGTTGGCATGGCCAACAGTGCGCATACTTGATGTGGGCCTCAGCCATCGTTTTTCGTCCCTTCTTGGAATTCTTTTTTTTTCTCGCATTTTTTTGTATTTGTTTTTGGTTTTGTTGTAGACTCCTTCCACCATGATGAAAGACCACAACACATGCGAACTAAAGTTGCCTCTGGCCGGAGGTTTACCTTCCTTGCTTGGTAACAAGTAGGACAAGTCAAGGGGCACCACTTGAGCTGGGCTCCTCTGCCAAGACTTGGCTAGAAACAAGTTTAAATTGCCAGCGCAGAATTTGGCTTAAACTGAGGGAGGAAGGGTGGTTTGGTAGCTGAAGGTCCTGGAGGATAAGCTACTTAAAATTCGTCTGTCAATGGGCTATTTCGATGTTCTCAGGAAACGGCCAATGGCAATTTAAGAGATTTATTATTTAAGGTAGAAAGTGCAGGGAGGATGGGTTATGTGTAGAGTTACAGGACATTTCAAGGAGTCATCAGAAATTGTTAGTAATATTTTTATAAAATCTAAAAGGTATTAAAGGTTTTTTTTTGAGAATTCTTTAAGCAAGTAGATTATTTTCTTATTTAATTTTTTCTATAACAAATCTTGGCTTTACATTTGTACAAAATATTCGTACTTAATTTTTTTCCTTTTTAATCTCCACTTAAATTTAATTTTCTTTCTCTTAATTTTTTAAGGACATCACCTTATTAAAGTAACATTAAAGCCAGTCTTTGCATTTAAATAACGAGCCATCATCCATTTTGGCCTGCATAAAAAGTTAACCAGGCTTCGTTTTACTCCCCATCTTTTCCCCCCACAACACATACACAAACGCAACCCCTTGGGGAGCCCACACACACACATCCACAGTTGAAGAAGAAAAAAAAATGCTGTTTGGAAGGACATTGCCTGACGTTGCTGTGACAGCAAAGATAACGCAATAACAACAGCAGCAATGCATGCGGCAAGCAAATGACCACACATCACCCACCAACCACCCACCCATACACACATACACCCACACACTTCACTCACACTCTCAAAGGCAAACACACGGGAGCACACATATACGCAGGCAGAGGGACCCACTGAGCATGTGATCTATGCCTATCTGATGTATTTTAATGGTGCTCACATATATTTTTCATTATTGCTCTGCTCGCCTGTTGACCAGCAGGAGAAAAATATAAATTTAACAATAAAAGGTAACGAATATTGGAATACCCTTTATAAAAATTTAGGATTATAGTAAGAGAAGCTTCACCTAAAGGTTGATTTATGAGCAAAAGTAAACAAATATTTAAAAATTACTTACATTTTGTTACAATTTTGTGTCTAAAGTATACCCAACTATATAGCCAATATATATCTTAAAAGTACTACTCTCTTTAGCTCCTTTTCTCCCTCTTTTCCATTTATTTTTCAGCCCTCCCTCCCACATCACGTATACGCAGTGTGTGAGGCCTTCCCTCGTCGGCATAGACCAACAATTTATTTCTATACACCAGAGACCGCGACTTTTTTGCAGCTGTCAGGAATGGCTGTGGATGCAACGCATCGGAGCCTTGGGCCAAGAGCCCCAGAACCCTTACCCAAATCCTGACCCAGACCCAGTTATAGTCCAACGATTCCTGCTGCTCCTTCTCATAGCCTTTATCTGCTCGTGCTGCGGCATTTTTCGCCATGATATGCGGAAATGGATTTTGTTGGAAGGAAAAGGATGGAATGGTATTTTTTCGGGCAGCAATATTTTTTATGGTCCGTTGAGATTGCAATTTGAAAATCGATAAATTGCAATTAATTTAATGGTCACAGCGACACAGCCAAAAGAAAAAGAGGCAACAAATAATACGGTGACGGTAAATAAATCATAAGGTTGCTGCAGTAAAAAAAGAACCAGAAAAATCTAAGCTTTTCCACACAAATTCATATTAAATTTTAGCTAAAAATTTAATAAAAGGCTTTAGGAAAATCACTTAATTAGCCACAAAAATGTGTCTTGATTGCCTGCCTTAGAAACATCTTGAAAACTGCTACAATCTTAATAGCTACCAAATTTAAATTTAAAGCTATAAATATAATACTTAACCTGCAATGCAACTCAAGTCTTAGTGTTGTCAAGTTTAATTAAAATTTTCGCTGTGACCTGAAGCATATTTTCCCAAATGCAGCAATGAAAAAACAATTTCCACATTCCTTGTTCTACAAAATTTACGCCGCCGTTCAGTATTTGCATAATTTCCACCACCACCACCCACCCATTACCCACCCATCGCAAGGGGTTGGGGTGGGGGGCTAAAACCAGATCGACTGGGATTGCTGATTAGCAGCAGTCCCCAACCACCACCCACATTCCTCCCCCTTTTTCCACCTTGGTAACTGCGGTCCAGCCGGGCAGCATTTAATTACCTAGGAGAAAAAAAAAACGTGGAAACCCACGAGGCTGGGAGAGGGAAAAGAATGGGAAACAAGAGCAGCAGCAGCAGCAGCAGCAACAACAAAGGCATAACCTAATTTTCTCGAATTTCCCAAGCAACAACGAGACATGGACAGCCAAAAGGAAATATCCAGAGAGAAGGGGGTTCCCCTTTTCTGGTTACAAATACCAGATTCCAGCTTCGGTTTGGGCCAAATCACTGTAACAGGGTGTTCGTGGTACTAAAGATGCAAATGATGACGAAAAATGAATATTCAGCAGGAGGAAAATCGTTTCAACCGAAAAGAAAATAACAAAAAGAAAACCTAAAGCGTTTCTCAAGGATACAAGCGAGGCTAAGCAAGGATTTAAAATGAGATCATTGAAGAAATGTTATAGTCAGCTAATATAATAATATTAAAATAAAGATAAGTAGACTAAAAATAAAATAAAAAACTATAAAATATAAATATAAATAAAATAATAAAGCTTAGCTTGTAACCAGTCAAGCGTATTAATTTTTTGTATTTAAAAAAAGTAGACAAATGTAAGCTATGTGCCATTTTACAGAACAATTAAAAATATAGGTACTTTATTTAAAATATTTTATATAGCATCTCAAAAAAAGTCAATGAATTGAACCCTTTAATTAAAGTGTTTCTTTTTTAATAGTTCTAGTTTTTTCTATAGATAACCTGCGTTTATAGCCTAAACAAATTCTTCAGTGTGCATTTACTTAAAGATTTAACAAAATCATGTGACCTTACTACTCATGGGTCATATTTAAATCGTAAGCAAGATAATACCGTGTTTATTATTTTGATATCTTTCAGCTATAAAGTGGAAACGTGTTGAAAGTAAAAAGATAATGATAAAAACATATAATTATCTTTCTTCGTAACTGACCATCCACTCCTATAAAAGCCACTTGCATGAATATTTAACCATTAGTCGCCTTTGAAGACTTTTAGCATCTCAAAGATGATGTACGATTTTAAGTGTATTGAATACCCTAATCTAATTGGAACTACTGTCCTGGTAAAGTGTAAAGGACCCAATTGAGCGGGTCCTGAGTGGCTGCCCATAAAGCAGGATTGGAGTGAGAGATGGTGTACACTTTCCGGACCTTATACCGAAGATTTTGCAAAGCGAATCGATGCCTTCGCCACCCGAGACACCGATGTCTTCTTGGTATCCGTCATGAAGAGCGGTTCCACTTGGATGCAGGAGTTGGCTTGGCTTTTGCTTAACAAATTGGACTACGAAGGAGCTCTCAGCGAATACGGCAATGTCCGGAATCCTTATTTAGAGTGAGTTTAAAATATATAATAAGGCTTAAGAGTGATCGGGAGATCCTTGATATTTTTTAATTATATTTATAGGCACTTGGGAATCGACGAAGCCTTCCAAGGGAACTCAGTAGAAACGTGTAATCAAATCCAGACTAATCCCCGATTGATCAAATCCCATTTACCTGCACAATTCTTGCCCAGACAAATCTGGACTCAAGGACGTAAAACCATTTATGTGGCTCGAAATGCCAAGGATGTTGTAGTATCTACATATCACTACCTTTACGGCATCGGTGTTTGGGAGGGGAGTTTGGACCAGTTTGTGGATAGCTTCATTGATGATAAGATAACGTTTAATCCGCATTGGGCACATGTTATCGACTTTTATAGAATGCGTTCCGAGGAGAATATATTTTTCATAACTTACGAAGAAATGATACGGAATCTCGAGGATGTCATCAGGAGATTATCTCGTTTCTTGGGCTGCCAAGACTTGAGTGATATTGAAATGGAGAAACTCTTAAGCCACTTAAACTTTAAAAATATGAAAGGTAGTATACTTTCTCTTAGCTTTTCTTATTAATTTAGTTTCGCTTTTTCTTTTAGAGAGCAAGTTTGGCAACCACACCAGCTTCTTTAAGACTTTCCATGAAACCAAAGATGATTTTGAGTAAGTTTTTCTCTGTTTCCAAGCCCTTTTATTAATATATTATTTTCTGTTTAGTTTTATGCGTCGTGGAATCATTGGCTCTTACAAGGATGAGTTAAGCTCTGAGCAAATAGACAAAATTAATAAATGGACGAAAAGATGTCTGCAGGAATATGGAATTACTGAATTTGATATTTTTGGTGAAGTGTAAAATCGTAGAAATAAATTAAGACAACGCTGAATTAAATTAAATTTAATAAACAAAAAAAAAAAAATAGTCTTCTATATATTCTCACTGCTATATATGTCGGAACGGGCCGGATCGGACGACTAT
>JAEIIJ010000829.1:0-10069 GCA_018904815.1 Drosophila ogumai
CAAAACCAGGCAGAGAAGAGGGAGGAGCTGGCCTGGCCGCAAGGAAGGACCCAAGGACCCAAGGACCCAGGCAGCCAGACCGACCAACCGACCGACACCGCCTGTCGGTAATTTATGTTTTATTTATGCACAGACATTGCGGCCGCCGCCAGAGCCCAGAGTCAAGTGGGTGAAGGAGGTCCTTTGGCAGGTTACGCGTTAATATGCAACACTGTCTAACTGATTGCACTGCCGATGCCCGATGTCCCTGCCCCTGCATCCTCATCCCCCCCGTCTCTGACGGATTTCCCAGTCGGATTTGAGAAGGTGTTTTGATCTGTTCCTGATCCTGTTTATTATTTATTATAACATCCCAAGGTGTCTGCTCAGAATAATTGCTTTGCCAGGGTTTCGGTGTGCTATTTATTCTTGAATTTATTCAAATTAAATTATGCTTGGAGTTTATTTAAGACTTGAAAATTAACTAGAGCTGGGAAGGTTATTAGTGTGCATAATGAGGCTTAGAGAGTAATTAAGGTGTGGAATATAAAGAGATTTTTTTTTATAATTTTAGTGAGGGAATTGCAACGCTGTGAAGGAGTTATTTCCGAGCCTAGGAATTATATATATATTCTTGATCAGCTTAAAAAAAAAAATTAATGCCTTTTAGGCCAAATTATGATATTTTTAAAAGGGTTTCCTCAAAAAAAAAATTAAACTAAATTTAAAAATAAATTTTAAAATAAAAAATCAAATAATATAATATAAGAAAATATTTTTGCTGGGTGAAGGAGTCATTTCCGACCCCATAAATCATATATATTCTTGATCAGCATGAACAGGCGAGTCCATTTAGCCATATCAAAGGGAAAACATTTTTTAGCCACTTTTTAAAATTTTTTAAATTATCAAAAATTAACAAACAAAAATTAGTTTTTTTAAATGATCAAAAATTAACAAAAATTTTAATTTTTTAAAATTCCATATAAAGTATGCAGATTTATAAACTTCATAAAAATCAACACAAAACATTCTTCCGAATTAAAATTACGCATTTTTGGCTGGGTCACAATCGATTCTTAGATTAGATTTCTTTCTCCTTAAAATATAAAGTAGCATCCTAGTTCTTGGCCTAAAAACGGAGATTTCTGGCTCACTACATAGCAAATTTTGCCAGGGAAAAACTATAACAACCTTTGCCTAGTGTGCGAAATGCGAAATTGATCCGCTTGGCGCGAACACTGGCGGCCATTGAACCAAGTGGCCAAGAGAGTGAGAGTGCATGGGGACCGGGAGGGGGATGCCGATGCCGCTCGGAAGCCCCCAACGTTGGTTGGTCATAAATCAAGCTGCCGGCAGGAGGACGACGAGGACGAGGACATGTCCGCAGACATTGCGAAGCCCCCGCTAACTGAAAGGCTGTGGCAAATAAAATTGCTGGCAGCAGTGCTTGTGCTTGTGCTTGCCGTTAAACAAACAGCTCTCTGGCCTAGACTGCGATGCCTTAAATTTGCAACTTTAATTGCCTGCAACTCCCCCGAAAGCGAGCACATATCAAATTTATGAGCAGCAGGCCAATTTGCACAGCTTTCAAACTGTGAGCCGATTTCCGCCTAGTTTAGTCCGAGGAGCAAGTTGAAGTTGGATTGCCGGATGCGAGAATACAGCACACTCAACAAAATGCAAAGAAGCCCCACTCACTCGGTACTCTACTCTGCCGTACAAACATATACATCTATATATATATCCTGCCTCGAAAAGTAGTTTATTCTATAAATTTCACTGCCTCTGCCTCTGGATTCGTACCCAAAAATGTCTAATTTATTGCAAAGTAAACGCAAGGGTCCCAAAAATTACTTTTTGACCCTTGGTTTTTCCGGCTTTTCAGGGAGGGGGGGCCTGCCGGAAAAATTAAAAACGCATAATTTGCGTAGCGAAAATTTTCTGGCTTTTGTCAAAAGCCTTGAACTGGAACCTTAATTCTTTGAAGGTTTTTCCAAGGGTTCTGTTCGAGAGTTCTTTGGTATTTTTAGCTACACATATTTATTATATGCTCGCCTTTTGATTGGGGTCCTTGGTCCTGTAGGAATTTTCACATTTATATAATTATTTTTCGGGGCAAACTTGGAATTTCCGCCTCAAAGAAATCTTGCTTACAGTCCAAGATAAACGTATTTTTAAACAGTAAAAGTTATATAATTATTTCTAGGGTTGGAGTTTAAAAAAAAATTTAAGAAATTTGGTAATGAAAATAATTTTACTATTTATTAAAAAATAAATAATAAATAAAATAGTAAGTCTTAAAAATAGTCTTAAAAGTAAACAATGTTTTTTTTAAGGTACCAAATTCTGTGTAATTTTATTGTTTTAAGAATGTAAAATGTTATGGCCTTTATTTTTACCTTCGAATTTTTAAAATTTCTGTAGCACCTCCTATAGATTATATATAATTTCCTATAATTATTTTTTAAAAATTAAGCCAAGATTTCTTTATCTGTGCTCTGCACTCAGCGTGTCACCCAATTTGCAAGCCGCATTAAAGTGCCTTTTGCCAAGAGTTAAAGAATCGGCTGCCGCCTAGGAAGAAGGTGGAACGGAACGGTACGCCAACGTCAAGAGTTTTGGCCCAGAGGACGAGAAGGATTTGGCACATCCAAAATGGGAGAGGGGGTGGAGCAAGGGAATGACTGTGTTGAAAACTGCAGCGAAAATTTGCATAAGCAATTACGGAGCGCTTTTCGTGCGGCGGAAAGGGGGGCGGCGTTCAGCACAAACATTGTCGCTCCTCTCGTGTCTGTCTGTCTGTCTGTATGTCCAAGTCGGGAAAAGGTGAGGGTTGGATATAGGTAAGACTGGGACTGGGTGGGAAGTGAACTTGGCCATCGACATCGTCGAGAGTCGTCCTCGTCGTCGTCGCCGTCGCCGTCGCCAAGTGCCTGCCACAAAATTCGCAATGCATCAAAACACGAGGAATAAGAGGCGGAGAAAATGCAACTTTGTTGCCCCAAAGGTGTGCACCTAAGGGTGCTAAAGATGAAGATGCCGCCGCCAAGGAGCCGGGAGCAGGAGCAAAAACGGAATAGGAGATTTCGAGAATACTTTAAAATGGAATCCAAACCCGAATCCGCCTCTCTGTCCTGCTCCTGCTCCTGCTCCTGCCACTGATGAAATATGATCAAAGAACTTTTCCTGATGAGCTCACAGATTCAGTTGCTGATTTGCAAGCCAAATGCAATTCCACTCCGATAATCAAGTGCCGCGACGCCGGTGTGCGCGACATCATTGTAAAGCGGCCTTAACTCGACACAAAGTTTAAATCTTGTTAGCAAATTATTTAAAATGTGTATAAATGAGACCTTTTGCTTAATTATAGTGGGAAGTTGGAATATTTAATATTTATTAAGCAGACACAATATTTATTATTTTTTAAGCTAAAGCTTAAAATATTAAAATTAAAAAATATATATAAAATATGCTTGTTCAAATTTTAACTTAAGATTTGAAATTTAAAATAGAACTTTGTACATATATAATATAACAACACCTTATACTTTTAAGCAAAAAAATTGAGTTTTTAAATTATTTTCTAAATTTTTAAAAATATTTCTTAAGCTAAAATCAATTCCCTCTCAAATAACTAGCCTTCACGTTAGGTTTTTATGGAAACAAAACAAAAATTTTTGATTTAAAACTTTAAAAATTAATCAAGAATGCTTTAAATTTTAAATGTTAATTTTATTTTTAAAATAAAATAAACTATCTATTATATTTATTATTTAACAGCTGTTTCGGGCCTTCCTTGGGGCCTCTCTTGGCCAAGGAAAACACCGCTTACGTGCAGAACTGTGAAAATAAATATATATGTGTGTGTTTGAATCTTGATACCGCCTTTTAAGTGGAATTGCGAATTATATATATATACGTGTGAGTGAGTGTGTGTGTGCTCATGTATGTGTTTTGCTTTTGATTTAATAATAGGTTAGTTCCCAGCGAGGGTAGGGAGACGCAGCTCGGCGGGGTTGGTTTTCGTTGGCGATTTCTGCACCGCACACACTGACCAAATAAAATAAAATATAGTAGGCAGCTGTTGTTGTTGTTGTTGTGGCCTTTGTTGTTGCCAATGACAATGCAGTTGTGGCTGTTGCATTTTGCCATATGTAGCAGCTGTTGCCCTGGCCGTTGCAGCTGCCACAGCGCCGGGCTTCTCTCCTCCTCCTCCTCCCCACCAACATCCCCTGTGCACCCTGTACCCCTGGCAGCTGCGAAATTGTTCGCTGAATTCTCGCATTTTGCGTTGAAACGATACCCACATCTACGTATATATCCATCCATACCGACAGTTGAGCACAAGGCACATCCATACACACATCGGAATACAGCCGAAATAGCTATCCAAAGTGAATCCTCGTGGAGTCAGGTGCCGCCCACCGCCGCCCCTCCGCTCTCTCCCCTCTCTGATGCTCTCGATTAGGTGTCTAATGAGCGGTTATTAACACTTGATGGCTGCCAAAGCACTTGGCAGTGCAGTGCAGTGAGTTTCCCCCTTCAACACTTGAACTGCTGCTAATCAGAATATTGCCATTACCTGTGGCATGATTACCAAGTTACTTACTTACTTTTTTTTTGCTTTTTTACAGGCTGCCATCGTCAGCGAAAAACTAGACGTCATCAACCAAACCCAACTACTATTTAAGTAGATCAGGAATTGAAGGATCTGAAACCTAGGAGGTGCTACTACAGAATTTGTTTTCTTGGAGGAAACTGGTAAGTTTTATGATTCATGGGGTGTATAATTATATATAATTTATAATAATAATATATTAAATTATTAATACAGAGGAAGCAAAGTCTATAGAGCCTATAAGAGGCATAACTTAAAAATGTTAAAAATGTTGAAAATACCCAAGGGAAAAAATAACTATGCATGATTTATACCGAACATATTATCATCGTACTACATTCATTATAATACAAAAAAAAAAAACAAAGACAATATATAATCTATAAGATGCATAACTAGCATGACGTTCTTTGTTCTCTGGTCTTTGCTTACTAAAGTTAAAAAACTTGCTTACAAACTTAGTTTTTCAGCAATTTTCAAACAGTTTTCCATAGAATACATATCGATGCCATGGGCTTTTCTATACCCAGAGTTGCACCAAGTTTGTTTCCAAAAATGTTTGCCTTTTGCCTTCGGGTCACACCAACTACACAACTTAGCTGCCAGCTCTTCTTGGCTCTTAATTGCACACGAAAGAAACCACAAAATAAAAAAAAAATAATAAAATAAAAAAGAATTTGAAAATGAAAAAATTAAACAGAAGTTTTCTAGGAATTTCCAAAGGCCTGAACCTAATTCTCTTAAAACTTCAATCTTGTCCGAACCGGTCCGGCCTTGCCTCCTTTCCTCAATGGTTTCCCAATTTATAATATTCGATGTTGCTGGGAAATTAATTCATGGCCCCGGGCCAGTGCCACACAACGGAAGCTAAGCCGGAAGTGGAAGCGGGAAAGGCAAAGGAAGTGGATCAGGATCAAGAGCACGAGCAAGGAGTAAAAACCACAGCTGGTCAGATTTGGGGGGCAAAAACGTTTATTGGCAAAGAAATGGAAGCCATGTCTAGCGACCATACTTCTGGAACTCCCAGTCACGGTTGTCCAGCGGACAGACGTGGCGCGTCTTGAGCCAGCGCGAAATGCAATGGAAGTGGAAGGCATGGTTGCAGGCACCCCAGGCCACGGTGCACTCGTCGTAGGAGTTGACATTCGGATTGGCCTGGCACTCGATGCACAGATCCATGATCGGGTTGCGGCAAATGGCGCAGTTGTTGACATTAATGTCCCAGGCCCACACGGCCACAGCGTTCCACTTTTTGATCTGGAACCGATGGTTACGGTTGCGCTGCTGGCAATTGGTGCTGGTCGTGGGCAGGTCATCCGGATCTATAGCCAACTCCCCTCCGGCCTTCGGCTGCTCCTCCTGCTTCTCATTCTCCTTTTCCTTCTCCGCCTTATTTTCGCCTTCATTTGACTTGGTATCGATCTCGAGCTCTTCTAGGGTCATGGCCTTAACCATGGTTGTTGCTTCGTCAGCATCATCATCATCGTCGTCTCCTTCGTATGTGTCCTCGGAGTCGTCATCGATCACATAGAGGTCTGCATCGTTCAAGTTGTCCATATCTGCGCTTCGACTCGAATTTATAGTGACTGATTTTGTTTTACTTATTTTTTTTTTAGGGATACAACTGCCTAAATAAGCGAAATAACGAAATATCACGTCTGTTCAGGGAGATGTCCGAAAGTAAAAGGGACTAACCGAAAAATGGAATAAAACTATGTGACATTTGACATTAACTGAAGATATTTTCAAGGTCCACTAGATGGGGGAAAATTTATATATAAAGAAAGAGGGTTTTTAAATTTAATATTTCTACTGTAAATAGGGTTTTCACTCTCATTTTAAATACTTTAAATATTTTTATATATAATTTTTCTATTTTAATAGATTTTCCACTCTTACTTTTAAAGGCTTAACATATTTTAAAAAAATATTTAACACTTTAATGGTCACAAAAACTTTCTTTCTCTGTACACACACTCGTCCCTGGGCAAATATTTTTCATGGGTATCCGAAAACAATTGCCGAGGCAAAGAGTTGCCAAGGTCGGGGCCTAAATTACGCTCATTTACAGATTCATTTGACCGACACGCCATTGTTGCTGCTTGTTGCTGCTGCTGCTGCTGGGGAGAGCGTGGCATGCATTCCAAATAAGTTCATTACGGGAATGTTTACCCTTTCGGCAGAGAAGGCAACACCCAACCAGCCCAATAAGACCCCTTTTTTTGGGGGGGATGAGAGGCCTGCGAATTTTCGGCATTTTATTAGTATATTTATTTGCTTGGAGCTACACACACAAAAAGAGAGATACAGCAGAAGCAGGCGCCGTCGGAAACACTATTTCCGGCATTAAATTGCCTCCCACCAACACCGACACCTCCCTGTAGTAGTGGGGGGGGGGGTTGGGTTGGGTTCTCCGCCTGGCAGGACATACGACAACTGCCAAGGGTTCAAGTGCGATCCGAAATCGAAATCGATGCCAATGCCGACTGCCTTCGCTTGTTTATTTGTTCCTTCGTTTTGGGTTTCTTGCCACGCCCTCTCAAACAAATGCAAACAAAACAGGTACGGAGGAGGCCTGTTTTTTTGGTCACCAAAGTTTGGTAATTCACTTGAAGAAATAGCTATGAATTTAAGATATTTTTAGTCATGAAAATGGCAGGAAATATAAATGAAAAATTAGTGAAATTAAATAATATTTTAGGGGTTTAAATTTTCGGAATTTGATATCAAATAAGCTTGGTAATATTTATTAAGAAATTTGATTTAAAGAAAATATTATATATATATTAAATATTTAAAAATATACTTTGTTTAAATATTTAAAAAGATTTTACCACAAAATCTTCTTCTTCATTTAAAAAATCTTTGTTTGAAACTTGTGGCGGCTTGTTTCCCTGTCATATATATATTTTTTTAGGGATTGTCATTAGATTAGGTGCTCCTCCCGCCCATGATTTGTTTTTTTTTTTTTTTGTCCTTCCTACAAATCGACCCACGCCAAAGCATAATCTCATGGTGTGTGTGGTATGTGCCCCGTTTCCATTTACGTTTTCGCTTCCATTTTACTTATCACAGAATGGAAATCTGAACTAGACCTCATGAGAAATTGTTTGGCGATAGTTAATGCATAATTTATTCGAGCATTCGCGCGTGGGTACAAGGCTGATGGGGTGGGGAGAGAGGGTAACAGGATACACAGGGTAGAGATTCCCGGGGGCAGGGGCCTGGGGTCGGTCGTGCATGTGTGTGTGGTTACAATATTGGAAAACGCGATGGTGTAATTGAGCATTTTTATGGTCGCTTGACAGATAATTGTGACTCGAAAGGAGGGACAGGATTTGGCGGAGGGGGGTCTTTGGTTGTTAATTTGTTTGCCACGCACGTGCCGAGCGCATTGTCCGAGAGATTTACACCGAAAAGCATTTATCGTAATGACTACGTATCCCCTTTTTACCCCCTCCCTGCGTTTTGTGTAAAATGTACATGTGTGAAACTAAGTCAGGCACCCATTTTCTTTAAAATAAAATTCAAAAGCTTGGATATTTAATTTTAAAATATTAACTTCTAACTAAAACAAGTCTATTAACTTGGCTAATATTAAAATGCTTCAACTTGGCATTTCCCACAGAGCTTGAAAGAGCTTTAAACTATTTTCCAGAAAAAAAAGATATATATGTATATTCAAGGAAAAATACATATTTCGGACACTTTGTTGGGGCTTTTCGGTTGTAATTCCCTTTATTGTACACATTGTTGTTTATGGAATCGCTTGCCGGGCACTCCAGCAGCACCCACAAGACTTCCCCCGTTTAACACCGGGCAAATCCCTTGTAACTTTGTTTTCAATTCCATATAAACAGGAAGGACTTTTCTGAACAACAACAATGAAGGTGCATAGTCCTAGTTGAGCTCCAGAAAGGCAGGCTCTTGGCTCCAGGCACCAGGCACCAGACTTCAGGCTCCAGTAGGAGGAGACTGGCGACTGAACGTCCTTGGCCGTAATATAATTTCAGGCATGAATGAATAATGGCCCAGCAGCTCGGGCAAGAGATCATCCCTTGCCAGCAACAAAAAAAAAATGTACAAAAAATGCCAAACAGGTGTAAAAATTGTTAAGAGAGAAACAAATGGGGGCCGCGACCCATTCTGGCCCAAAGGTGACCCAGTCTCTGACCCCGTCTCTGACCCCGTGCGACCTGCTTTTCACTTAAAATTATTAAATTCCGACACAGCGATTAAAAAGTACAACAAAGGCAGACGAGTCCCCGGGTCTGGACCCAAAAAGTGGCCAAGTAATAATGTTACAGCAGGGAGCTGGGAAAGTTAAAATGGAATTGGACGGGGGGGAAAGGCGAATCTCACACTTTGCCTTCCGCTTTTCCGCTCTTCCGGCAGCCCCCACCCTTTCCCTTCCCTTCTGACACATTCTGGGGTTGTGATTCCGAATCTGGAGCTCATCCCGGGGCTGTGGGGGCCCACGCGATTCCACAGAAACAACAGGGCCGGAAGAGGAGAGCACCGAAATAACAAAAGCCTGGCTGCAAACGCCATTGAAAAACGGTTTCCTAGGCCAGACTTGACCATTCCCTTGCCCATACTCGGGTCCCACATCCCTTGTCCCCCACATCCCTTGTCCCCACATCCCCTGTCCCCCACATCCCCTGCCTGTCAGCATGGGCCTCCTTTTTTCGCAGTTCCTCTCAAGGGGGGACTGCAGATGCTCCGCTGAGTGGCTGAGCCCCCCAGCTCAGCGATGTCAAAACTGATTGTCCCGCACGGTTTCGGATCTGCTCGGGTTTCGGGTTTCGGACGGGGCCCCAGCATCAGCATCGGTGGGGATTACGAGGCGGATGTCGGATGTCGGATGTCGCTGGCCGAAGTGAACCGAAAGGGTAACAATATCCAAATCTCTGGAACACTAAAGACTCGGCTTTGCTTCGCCTATTAAAGTATATATCTGCATGAGTCCGCCGCGATCTAGTCGATATAAATAGCGCAAATTGGTATTGATGCCAGGGGCGAGCAATCAAAAGGCACTCACTTTAACTCTCCCTTTTTGCGAATGTGACAAAAGTTCTCAAAAGTTAAAACGTCAATTCGCATAACACAATCCCCTTTGTTTCGCAATTTGCCAGGGTTATTTTTGAGCCAAATGCACTTGAAATAAAAATGTTATTTCGATTTTAAAATATTTTTCAGGCTACAGAAAGATTTTATTGAGGGTATGTCTAAAAACTGTAAAAATCAGGAACCCTAATTATTATCATTTTTATTTTAAAAATCTTTTGAAAAAGATTGCACATTAATTTTTATATTTTTAATCATTATTAATATTTAAAATTAAGCAATAATTATTATTTTATATCAAAAAATATAAAATATAAAAAATACAATATAAACTAAGATCAATTAAATACAAATACAAATACAAATACAAATACAAATACAAATACAAATACAAATACAAAT
>JAEIIJ010000839.1:0-39683 GCA_018904815.1 Drosophila ogumai
AATTCTTTAAAAATTAATATTTAAAAGTTCGTGGTCTCAAAATATATTTAAATTTATTATATAGACCATACATATATTTTCCAAATTGATTTATCTATATATTTAAAATTCTTGTATAATTATTAATTATACCTTAAAAGACACCTCTATTTTGTGTAGTGTCTGATTGGTTTTTAGTCTCGACCACAAGACGCTTTCGGTTCAAATATCAGGGCTCAGACATTTAAGAGCATTGAAAGTCATCTGCCAGAATTTATTCGCAGCTTGTGCATTCGATGTGCGAGCACAAAAGATAACATTCCCGGGTCTCCTTCATGGTGGTCCCCTCAAGCTCCCACGGATAAGGTCCAGTTTGTCAAATGTCCCAGGGCCGGAAGCGCTGCAGGAAGACAGCAAACACACACCCCCATCCCTGCCCCAGTCCCAGCCCTATGCTGGCTGAATGCGAATGCCAAGACATGGCCAGCCACAAAGTTAATGCCAAATTCATGCTCTGGCTTCCGCTCCAAGTCCCGCCTCCTGGCCTCTGCCACTGCAGCCCTATGCGAGGTCCTTAGCCCGTTGTCCAATGTCCAAACTATGTGTCATGCATTCGAAAGGACGTTGATAATCCCGGGCTGAGCCCCCGCCTCAGTGGGACAGTTAAGGGGACGTCTGATGGACGGCAAAGTAAGGTTTTAAAGCCCGGGACTTGGTAGTGGCGAGCGGCTACTATGTAGTGTAAAATGTTTCAGGAGCTGAAGATTATATATTTGTTTAAAGTCTGGGGATCAGTTTAACATCTGGGAATTAAATGTATAATTTAGTTTAGTATTCTTTAAGCTATTTATAAAATATTAAACCAAGAAATTATCCCGAAAAAGTGTTGAGGTTCAAGATTTTCTTTGGAGAACATAGACAACTTGTTTTTTAGGAGTTTGCTCAATGGATCACAGTATTCTTAGATAACTTTCTTATTATTTTAAGAGACCCTTTATTCGCCTATACAAAAAGTATATATTTGCTTATAAATTCAAGTAATTGGCCGCCTTCCAATCCAAGTCAGCTATAAACTTTCTCTCTAAGGAGTATTAATTTTTCTGGAAAGTCCACAAATGACTTCTGTTTCTACATTTCTTGGGAACTCCAGCTGATTTGCATTTAACCCAGTTGGCTTTGTGCTCGAAATGTTTTGCTGCTCGACTGCCTTACCAACTCCTAGCTCCTAGCTCCTTGCTCCTAGCTGCCGAGCTCCGGCTTGACTTGGTTCGGGCCAAGGATGCACGTTATGGCGGGCTCGTAAATCCATTTGTGCCGTTTAATTGAAATATGGCACCCCATAGGAAAGGGATTCCCCGGTTGTGTTTGTGTGTGTTTGTCTGGTTTACGATTTGGCCAAATGAATTTTGCTGCACTCGCAGGATTAGCGCACAAGGATATGACTTCCATTTACGACCCGCCGTCGGGCCATAAAACTTCATTTGCTCCTCGATTTCCTTTTGGTCATTTGGTAATTAATAATCTTTTCATCTCTCTCTTTCTCTCTGGATTGCAGGACAACAAGCTGCGCCAAATTGTGACCCTGGGGCAGCAGGACACGCTGGAGGAGAAGACGGTAACAGTGTGTCATGGCTCCGATTTCGTCAACATGACGTTTGTCAACTTTTGCTGCACCCGACGGGACATTGCCCAGGTGAGTCAGTCCGCAGTTTACAGACCTCTGTTGGCCCGCATCCAAGTGGCTTTAGTGGCCACCTCATTATTGGCCACTTGGCGGACGCGGTGACAACAAGCTGACGACTGGGAAGTGACAACTGAAAAGTATTGAAAGGGAAAAAAGCCACTTACCATTTGCTCGGCCCATTTGTGGGTCACCTCGACACACTGGCAGAGACTATACGCCTCACACACACCACACTTACACCTCACACACACCCAGTTCCTAGTCACTCGGGGAATTGGGTCGAGTGTGCGACGCTAATGATGGAGATGATGGTCGGTAGCCTTCTTTGCACTTGCAAAAAGTTTGTGCCCCAGAAAAAATAAATGGAACAGGAAAGGAAGCTAACTTTGAGAATCCAAAGTTTGTGTAACCTTGCAGTTTACTATACAAATATTAATTTTTAATTATATTAATTTTAGTTTAAAATCATCATCTTTAATTATGAGCATAAATCAAAAATTAAACTCTCAAGTCAAATATATTTTTTATAAATTTAAATACTTTTCTGCAGCCTCAACCAAACTCTTCCTTCCTTCCTTATTTGTTCTACTTTCTTTTCTGTTTGTGTATTAACACCGCTCCACCTTTTTTGAGGAGACACACCTGTGCCATGGAACGCCCTTTGTTTTGGGCTATTTTTAGTGGGTCCGACGAAGGCTCGACGCGTAAAGAATTATTATGGACCACTCAACGGCGCTTTTATTGATTTCCGTCCAGGAGGGGCGTGTCCAAACTTTGTCCATCATTCGTGGTGTCGCGTCTAGGATTGACCTTGTCCGAGAAGGAAACAATGTTCTATATTTTATCAATGGTTAGCAGAAGCAACCCAGGCCTGTGTCCGTGTCCGTGTCCGTGCTGTTGTGGTTATTATTTTTGGCACGCGTCGCGGACATATTCCCAAAATAAACAAAAAAAAAACATAAAGGCAACTCGAACCGCAAAATAAAATTATGAGAATGTCGAAAATATTCATAAACTTTTCAAAAGGCGCGCAAAAATAAGCAACGCAAAGGAAAATAAACAAAAATGTTCGATAGTTTGTGGTTTGGAAGCTAGAAACAAACATTTTCTGTCTCGGGCGCATCAATCGTAGGTCTGCCTGCATCACGCATACGCCCCATGTGCTGCCCACACAATATGTGTGGGGGGGGGGGTTGAATTCCTTTTGCATGAGCAAATCATAACCGTGCCTTTACAGCACATTTTGGGTTAATCAAATTCAAGGGAAAAACCAACATTAAGCAAATATTGCGCTTCCTGGTATTGGTTTTTATTGATAGTTAGCCTTTTTCCTTTGTTTTTGATGAAATCAATGTTGATATTTGGAATTTTGTACTTTGTTTTTGAGGAATTCATAAGAAAATGCAGAGAAGGTTCTAAACAAATATTGCTCATACGTCAGGTTGGCCTCGTATTTACACAGAATCTGAGTTTAACTCGATTAAATGAAGGTTAAGAAATTTGATTGGTGAAAAGGGTTTTTTCTGAAGCAAATTGTTTGTTTTGCAGCAGGGAATATTTTGGTAAAATATTGAAATTTGTATTTGGTTAACTTTTGATTTTCTTTTCAAGTTAATTTAATTTTAGTCTAAATTTTGCTGGAAAATCCTAACAAAAGTATTTAAGAAAGACTGTATCTCGGGAAATATAATCCAAACCCTTAAGGTTTGGCTTGTTTTCTATTCTTCATTCCATTTTAAATTACCTCAATGTTGATTGAGGCAACTTTCCTTCCTTCTCTTGACTAAAACACAAAAGAAACCAGGTCCCAAAATGCAGACATTCCCCGCTTCGCCACTTTATTTTAATCCATCTCCAGGTGCTCACCACATTTCGCATTCTCTTTCCAGCTCTGGTCCGATGGCCTCATCAAACTGGCCTACAGCCTGGCCCAGCTCAATGGCTCGGCGATTATGTTCCTGCAGAAGGCCCACACCAGGCTCTGCCTGCAGGTGGACAAGACCGGACGCATACCAGTGAAAAAGTAATTGACAATCATCCCTTGTCCCAGTCCCTGCCCTCCTCTCTCTCTCTCTCTCCCCCTGTCTGTGCCCTCAAAGCTCCATGTCCAGAGCCCAAGGGGTCCTTAGGATGCCCGCCCGGCTTTTGTGCATTGTGCGTTGAAGCATTTGACAAATATTTGTTAAGTGTAGCAGCCATCGACGTTGAGCTGAAAATTGAAATTTACGCCAATTTCTATTTCGCAATTTCTCCCTGCTCCTGTTCGGGCTCCTGTTCCTGCTACCTATATTGCGGCCACTCCTGGAACGTGGCTCATGCATCACTGGCGACCTCAACAACAACATCATCATCATCGCCATCATCATCAACATCAACGCATTGTCTGGCTCCTTCGCTGGTCAATTTTTGGTCGTGACCACTTTAGCATCATAAAACTTTTCGCCCAGAACAAGGAGGATCGGAAACGTGTCGAGAAGGCCCTGGACGTGACCGGTTTGCCATCGGGAAAGGTCGATAGCATATCGGTGTCGAAATTTCAATTCGAGGACTTTTACAATTTGTACAAATACCTCACGCAGCGTTCGGAGGTGGAGCGGCTCTTTGACAGCATGTAAGTTTAGACTAAAAAAATGATAAACAATCTATACTGCTTGATGGAACACTCTTCAGGAAATTAATTATCATAAATTTATTCAGGTTACAAGTGTTTGCCTTTTATTGCCACAGCAAATGTTCAGCTTTTGAGTTATTTTTACTCGTAATTTATGCATAATTTATTCATGACATAATTACTTGTTTTAATAAGTGTTTCCCTCCTTTGTGAGGACATTTATGAAGTGTCTTTTTAGTGTTTAATTTTATGTAAACAGAAGAGTATTCTGGTGTTAAGTAAACAAAGTGTAAATATCCATTGAAATAAATTTAAATATTATATAATTAAGTATTTATATATTTATCTCTTTTTTAACCCTCAGCGTTGGCAACTCGAAGCGCAAATGCATGTCCATTGCCCAACTGGTGGAGTTCCTCAACAAAACGCAGCGCGATCCCCGCCTGAACGAGATCCTCTATCCCTATGCGAATCCTGCTCGGGCCAAGGAGCTCATCCAGCAGTACGAGCCCAACAAGTTCAATGCACAAAAGGGCCAGCTAAGTTTGGATGGCTTTTTAAGGTGAGTCTGACTTGTTGCTGAGGGAATAGAGTGATGAGGAGGTGGGAGGACAAGGGATGGTCTTCTGGGTGTGACAGCTTATCAGGCGCAGCTGACAGCTTTTAGGCCTGTTAGAGTCACTTGAAGGCTCTCTCGAGTACAAGTGCGACTACGACTGCCAGTGCATATCCTTTGCATATGCATATGACGTTTTGCCAGGACCAAAAAGAAAGGGATAATGGAAGGCAGCTTGAGACTGCAGCAGTCGTGACAGCTCGCTAAGGATGCGACCTTCGCCAGAAACTGCTCAAATCCTTGAGCCTTCAGCCGCCAAGTGGAAATTTCTCAAAAAAACCTGCACTTAAAAAAATAATTACTGCAAAAAATAAAACTCTTTTGGGGGAAATTTATTTTTAACTAAACAAGAAATCCTTGAAAAACTTACAACAGCTTTTTTACAACTAAAATTTGAAGTTTTATTTAAAATATAAATTTATTTATGATTTCATATTTTAATCTCAGTGCATTTGCCTTATTGTTACACATGTTCGCGGCAGCCATAAAAGGCTTAGGACACTTGAGGCAGCTTTTCTCACGCTTAGACTTAAGTGACGACGCACTCTTGGCAGCCTCCTCCTCCTCCTCCTTCCCACCAACCTCTACCCACATGCAGCCTAACTAATCCCCTGTAACCCCTCTATCACTCAGGTACCTCATGGGCGACGACAACCCCATCATGGCCCCCAACAAGCTCGATCTCTGCGACGACATGGACCAGCCGCTGTCGCATTACTTCATCAACTCCTCGCACAACACCTACCTGACGGGCCACCAGCTGACGGGCAAGTCCTCCGTGGAGATATACAGGCAGTGCCTCCTGGCAGGATGCAGGTGAGTGCGCCGCTCCTGTGGGGATCTTAATCCCGGTTAGTTGGGGAGAGTGGAATGCAAATGACGCAACTGACTGTGGTCAGGTGTGCTGGATGCTGCTGCTGTCTGGCCATGACCTTGGGCCACGTGTGTGTTGCTTGTGTGTGTGTGTGTGGGTTGCCACGGTGGCCTTCATCGCAACTCTCTCTCGCATTCACTTGAGCGAGCGTGTGAGTGAGTGCATCAGGTGCATCAGTTTTACCTGGCCATGGAAACTGTGTGTGCACTGAAAAACAAGATTAATCCAGCAATTGTGCAAATGGTAGATTTCGAATATGTGAATGAGTTTTCTTTGGGACTAGGATAGAGAGGGTGCTCAGTAAAGATGAATACCAAATATACCGATATGATATATCGGGGAAATGTTGTTTAAATTTGGTTTATCGAAATTTGATATAACGAAAAATATCGTTTACAAATTTTAAATAATCGATATTATAGGAGATCGTTTTGTAGAGATAAATATCGAACATACCGAAATGAAATATCAAGGAAATCTTATTGAACATATCGAAAATATTTAATCATTTTATTTTTCTAAATTTAAAATATATCGAAAAATATTTTTTATAAATTTAAATAATCTCTTTTAAACCAAAAATGTAATTTTAGTGTCTTATATTTTAATCATTATTAAAATTTAATTCTTTAAAAATAGTAACGTAAAAAAATGATATATCCGAAAATTTACCAATTATTCATTCATAGTTCGGCAGCGTAAAATATAAATTTATATAATATTTATTATATTGATATATCGATATTTTCTACAGCCAACTACTTTTGGCTGTAATAAAACTTCAAAGCTAAAACAGAAATAATTTTTATATATCGCCATTATTTTTCCCGCCAGTGTCCCTCTTAGTTTTATTGTAGATAATCGAATTGGTCACGGTGTCTCTGCTCAGTTCTGTTTTTCTGCAGAACATAAAAGTTTAGAGCGGCGCCATTAAAGTTAATGTACATTTTATTACGAGATGTGCCCTCTATCCTTTCGAATTATCCACTAGCCAATTGGCTAAATTGTCAGTTTAAATTGCCTGTGTTGGCCGGAATATAATATATTTATTTCGCCAGCTTACATGTAGGACTATTGATTGTTTTTTTTCTCGGTGCCCTGTGCTCTTGTATTCCCTGTGTCACTCACTCACTGTCGTTCCTTTGAAGCTCTGATGATGCCTCCACTGACGATGATGCACACACATCACAAAATTTATTGACGCAGAAGCTGTTACTTTGCGTTTATTTTTCGCTTGCACGCCTGTCGCAATGCATTCGCCACTTTGGGTGATATTTACGTTCAAGGGAGGGGAAAATGCATCGGGTAAAAATGCCAGAGGAAAAGTGAAAAGGAAATTGTCATTTTGGTTTTATTGCCTGCGGTGCATCTGTCATCGTCGCTTTATTGCAGATGCGTCGAGCTGGACTTTTGGAATGGACGCACCGAGGAGCCGGTCATCGTCCATGGCTATACCTTCGTCCCGGAAATATTCGCCAAGGACGTGCTGGAGGCCATCGCAGAGAGTGCATTTAAAACATCCGAATACCCTGTGATATTGAGCTTTGAGAATCACTGCAATCCAAGGCAACAGGTGAGAAAAGGGGGTCTACAAAATAAGTTATGAATGGGTATTTTTGGTGAGATTTTAGGGCCGGTTTTAGAGGTGGTTAGAGCTAAGCTAGCGAGAGTTATTTCTTAGATTAATAGATAAACGTTAAGCATAAATTAAGCTTCATAAATTCCAAAAGAATAACAACAGAAAAATTATTAAAAACAAAAAAAAAAGAAAGGTTGCCAGGTAGTAAAACCTGTAGGTACTCCCCTCACCTTTTTTTGGCAAACATCAAATTGTAAAAGGCCAAAAAGTTGCATGTCCTAAGACAACAGGCCCCGGCAGATTGTGAGTCAGTCCTTCACTCAACGCCGTAATCCATCATTCGCCAAACGAAAGACAAACAAAGAACTCAAGGCCCACATGAGGGAGCAGCAGGACTCCTTCAGTCCGAAAAACATTACCTAAAGACCATGAAGATAGTCGGGAAAACGGAAGCTCCTCTGTCCCGGAACGTGGCGAATCTCAGAAGCCACTCGAAAGGTAATTGCCGGGCTGCTTAAGCTCCACGAGCGAGATAATAACAAAAGGCAAAGTTTTTACGGCCCGAAAGAGGAGGCAAAGGGAGGAGCAGCAGTAGAGGATGGAGTATGCCCGACAAGAGGCTAAAGTTTAACCATTAAAAGTAGTAATATAAACTAAATTTCCCACTGGGAGGCAGGTAACAGACGTGCTGCCGCGTGCCAGAGGGGAAAACTTACAAACACAGCAAAGCTTAAGAACATATGTTGGAAGAGGGAAATACACGGATAAAAATTAATAAGCTTAGGGAAATATAGAATTTTAGGAGAACTTAAAGGATCAATATATAGCAAGGCAACTTTAAATAAAGATAATATTATATTCCTTCAAGAAACGTGGTTATTAAGCAGCTTAAAATATTATTCCAACCAACTTCCCTCCCCTTAAGCTACATAAACACCTTTTTTTACCCTCGTAAAGTTACTCTTAGTGTAAGGAAAGTAAAACTTTGCCTAACGTTAACCCATCAAAAGTCAGTTAGCAGATAGTTAAGCAGTCTCACTTTGACACAACTTCAGCTCATTTATTTTCTCTCTTCATCGATAGGCGAAAATTGCCAACTATTGCCGCGAAATATTTGGCGATATGCTGCTCGACAAGCCAATGGATTCGCATCCTCTGGAACCGAATGTGGACCTGCCACCGCCGGCCATGCTGCGCCGAAAGATCATCATCAAGAACAAGAAGAAGCACCATCATCACCATCACCATCATCATCACAAGAAGCCGTCACAGGTGGGAACGCCGGCAGCGAACAACAAACTGATGACGGCCAACTCAGGTGAGTGCCTCCCCCGTGCCACATGGCGTATGCGTAATGTGGCCTGAGTTATGCTCTCCTAGTAGCCAGTTTTTGCCTCTCCCAGTTTCACATTTGTTATGCCATCGGAGCACATGGCCAGGACTCCTTCTATTTACCCCTTCTGCCTTCGTAGAGAACCCAAAAGAAGTCTATGAAAAATGCAAATGAGCTCCGCACACGCAGCAGCTGCTCGGGGTTTTCCTAAGCAAAAAATAAAAAAAAAGTTCATCAGTTGAGGGAAAGCCAGGCTGGGAATATCAAATTCGGAGCAGCGTGAGGGTAGGGGTGAGACTCCTAATGAACACAGGATGCAGGATGGCAAAGCACTGAGAACTTTAAGTGTTCAATTCTAGAATTTATGCTTGTAAAAGTGGCTTTAAATTACATAAATTTTAACCCTTCTGATATCGTTAAAATTCTCAAAAATTGACAAAAATTTTATCTCTATTTTGAATGCAGATTTCTTAACCTAGAAAATACTTGCATAAAAACCGAATTAAATTGCATTAAATTTAATTTGTTCAAAAAATAATCCTAAAAAAATGTGCAAAAATATTTATAAATATATTTCAAAATGTTCATATAAAATTATGGAACAAATATAAAAAAAGCGATTATTAAAGGGTTTATAAAGTCATATATTGCAATTCTTCCTTAAAATCCTAAATATTTAATATTCTATAATCAATTTTATATTTTTGATCGATTATAAATTCCAATTTTTATTCCAATAAATAAATTGAAATCAATTGCCTGGCTTAATATTTACTAAAGAAAGACCAAGTCCTCCTCAAAGAGTATCCTCTATTCTCTTCCTCTCTGTATCTCCGTAAAGTTTTTCCTTGCTAAACAGCAATGTTGTTTATAAATTTGCTGCCTGGCCACTTCCACTTAAACTTCCTGTTTTGCCAGAGCAGGTCCCTGGGTCCTGCCGGAGCCATTTGCATGCACAGCTGCACAGCTGTGTCCCGGGGGCCCGACATTTGTCGCCATTTCGCAGTGACCGCCGCACCCCGGGTATCCTCATTTTATAGCCACATCCTTCTGCCATTGGCCGGATGACATTTAGCTCATGAATTGCAAAAAGCCAATTTATAAATGCAAATGGCTTCGGCCCCCGGCACTGCAATTGCAGCAGGCAGGGGAGATCCCCAGCTGTCTGTCAGCTCTGTCAGATCCTGGGGATCCCCAGCCTGTCTCCTCTCTATCTGTCGTAATTTGATTTATATATATTTTTTTTATTATATTCCATTAAGGCGAAACTGGATTTTAAAAGCCTGTCGCAGTTTGCGTACGTCCATAACTTTATTGGTTCAGGGGGAGGGCGTGAAGGACGCTCAATGAATTTATTTATCCATATATAAATTTATTTATATAAATTTATTTATATATTTTTACAGTGGATGCAGCGGCCAAGGCGGCGCAACAAGTGGCTGCCCATGAGGATGGCGGCGCCAGGAGCACAGCCAACGGTGACATAGGCGGTGCATCGGGACATGCTCCGCCACTGCAAGTGAGTATTCAGCGAAAGGCCAAGAGGTCGCTCGCAATAGCATAACATATCTCTCCATTATGGCTATTACTATTGTGGGCGTGGCAGTGGCAGTGGCGTGCCTGTAATTGCATTTAATGGTGCGCACACACATGGCCACAAGGAGCCACGCCAGGCCACTCCACACTAGGCCGTGGTGGTGTCTCTGTTGACCCGGCTGATTTGTATTTCTGTTTGCTTATGGTGATGGCGTGGTCGATGTCTATTACGATGTCACTGCCGCTGCCTCTGACGATGATGATGATGATGACGATTGTCATCGGGGCTGCTCTGTTTGCATACGCAATAATCATGATGACAACACACCAAGGGGGACACATGTGGGAGGGTTTGCACAGCTAGAAAAAATATTTGAACTTTTAAGATTCAAAGGTTTATTAAATAAATTATACATTTTTTTATTAGGTGAGGGAATATTTGAGAATTCTGTATGGTAAATATAAATATATTGTGTTTATTGAAATTTAAAATATCGGAAAATAACACAAGTATTATTTTTCTATATTCTAGTCTGCGCTAATTTTTATAGGTTCAACAATGGTCTGATTTATTTTAATATTTAAAAATTAATCTTGTTGTTAATTTTTTACAATTTCCATTTTGAAACAAGAAAGGAAACTAACTTCAGAAAGCGGACACTTGTATACCCTGTAGTTTGCCTTTGGATCAAGGCATCGAATCAAAAATCGTTCATAACTAAGCCAAAAATGCCTTTATTTCAGTTTGGAAAGCTTTTCTTTGCTAGTTTTTATAAGGTTAAAAAATCAGCATATAAAATTCAATTTATAAAAAAATTAAAATTTTAGCCAATTTTTGATAATTTTAATGATGTAACCCCTTAAAAAATTTAGAAAAACTTGAAAAATTTTGTAAATATTTTTTTTGCTCGGACATGGCTTGTTTGACTCGCCTGTTGATCCTGATCAAGGATATATATGATTTATGGGGTCGGAAATGACTCCTTCACTTTCTAACAAGCCTCTGACTGGAATTATGATACCTTTAAAAGGGGTATTAAACTTTTAATATTTATCCATAATTTTATCTGTTAATTTTGGGGAAAAGAAATAAAAGGGTAAACGGGCAGTCCTGTTGCCATCTCTGATCCCTTAGAATTTTATAAATATAAATTTTTATATTTTATAAATATAGATAAATATACAAATGGAGAAAACTAGCAAATCCCCAAAATCCAGGATGTATTTTATGGAATTTCAGACCCCTACTGATTTTTGTAGCATCCTCAATATGTTTAATTTTCTCCCTCTGCATTTAAGTGTGTGTTTCATACTCAAAGTTACATATGAATATATGAAAATGAATGGAATAGAGTGTGCTCTATGGAAATGTGAAATGGTCAGGGACTACTCCAACTCCACTCCACTTAATTCCACTCAACTCGACTCTGAAGGGGAAATGACACATGATACGCTCACTAATCAGATCCTAAACCCCCCGCCAGCTGTAATCCCAGGCGGTAATCACAACTCAGGCCTCAAGGGACAGCCCCCAAAAGGCCTTCCTTTCGGCCGGAACTGGAAACCCAAACTAATTTGGCTAAATGTTTGCCGAATCTCTGCCCCTCGTAGATTTCAATTAGCCTAGCCAGCTGTGTATGCATTTTAATTTAATTTGCCATTTGCTAGGCTCTCTGCCATTAGTGCAGCAGAGCCATAATTTATGCATTTTTTACATGCCTGGTTTGGGTTTAGGTTTAATGGTTGTGTTGCATAATAAATTCCACTTGGGATGCTCTGGCCATTTGCAAATCGCCGCTAATGGAAGTCAGGCAGGCCTCTCTACAGTTTGAAAAGCACTGGTTATGGTTATGATATGCATTTTTTGGGTTTTACGCTAGGGATTCAGGGAAAAACTTGCTCTTGGTCTTTGCCTGTGGCCAACTGCACTTTATCTCTGACAGCCGGAATTGCGGGGCTTTTATAAATCGATTCCGGAGTGACGTGATTCCATTGGGATGCGGCAAGGATGGGGGTAAGGGTAAGGGTAAAGGCAAGCGGAAACCAGAGACCGCAGACCGCCATGTCCTGGTTGTCGTCGTGTCGTAAACTTTATGCAATGCCCAACAATGCATTGTGTACTTCCGCCTTTTGGCCCCTTTCAACCCTTTCCGTTGCCATGAAAGTGAGGGGGAGAAACCCAATCTGCGCCATTTTCTTGCCTCGCATTCGCATTATCTGCATGGGGAGAAAATTCTGGGAAATAAAATGGGGTTTAATAAACACAAATTGAGAGGAAATTATGCAGAAACGCTAACTTTAAAATATATATAAAATATATTTGTATATTATTTAGCTGGAAAATAATATTTACAGCAAAGTTGGATTAAAATGAGATTTTAAAATTAATATGATGAGTAGAAGTTATGCAGAAAATTAAATTCTTAAGCATATATTTCTGATAATTAATTTAAAATTTAATTCTAAAATATTTATTCATATTCATTATTATAAAAATAATTTCTACAGCATAGAAATAGAAATGATTAAATTAAAATATAACAAAAAAATATAACACATAAATTGGGCTCTGAAATAGAAATTCCTAAAGTTGGTTTGAATATAATTTTTAAGTTATATTCGCGTAAATTTCCCCCTGTGCAGGATGCGAGGGAGTAACCAGGACCTCCGCAGAGAGAGAATGCGAGTATACAACATAATAATAGGTCTCATATTCCATCTGCCATTTCTCATGTGGGCACTGGCTGGCTGACCCTTCCGGAGGGGGGATGGAGGATGGGCCAGCGGGAATGCAACGCCATGACATGCAATTTAATAGTTCCGCCATGGGGACACCACTGCGTATACACAATATACCAGAAACCAAGCCAAGGGATTAGCCATTTGCCGAACTAAATGCTTTTCCTTCTCCTTTTTCCAGCAAATCCGCCAGAGCTCCAAGGACAGCACCGGTTCCTCCGACTCGGACAGCTCCTCGGACGATGAATCCCTGCCCAATACCACGCCCAATCCGCCCAGCGGCAATGAACCTCCGCCGGAGAAGGCCCAAAAGGAGACAGAGGCCGGGGCAGAGATCTCCGCTTTGGTGAACTACGTCCAGCCCATACACTTTAGCTCCTTTGAGAATGCAGAAAGTGGGTTTTGAAGAAGGTTTATCAAAACCAGGTAGATTCCTAATCCTTTCCTAATTTTTCAGAGAAAAACCGTTGCTATGAGATGTCCTCGTTTGACGAGAAGCAGGCCACCACGCTGCTCAAGGAGCGACCCATTGAGTTTGTCAACTACAACAAGCACCAGCTGTCCCGTGTGTATCCCGCGGGCACTCGCTTCGACAGCTCCAACTTCATGCCGCAGCTGTTCTGGAATGCCGGCTGCCAGCTGGTGGCCCTGAACTTCCAGACCCTCGACCTGGCCATGCAGCTTAACCTGGGCATCTTTGAGTACAATGCCCGTTCGGGATACCTCCTGAAGCCGGAGTTTATGCGCCGCTCGGATCGGAGACTAGATCCCTTTGCCGAGAGCACTGTGGATGGCATCATAGCGGGCACAGTTTCCATAACCGTGCTCTCTGGACAGTTTCTCACGGACAAAAGGGTAAACACCTTTGTGGAGGTGGACATGTATGGCCTGCCGGCGGATACCGTGCGCAAGAAGTTCCGCACCAAGACGGTCAGGGATAATGGCATGAATCCGGTCTACGACGAGGAGCCTTTTGTTTTCAAGAAGGTGGTTCTCCCAGAGCTGGCGAGCATAAGGATAGCGGCTTACGAGGAGGGAGGCAAGCTGATTGGGCATCGCGTGCTGCCGGTGATAGGTCTGTGCCCGGGCTACCGCCATGTGAATCTACGCTCCGAGGTGGGTCAACCCATAGCCTTGGCCTCGCTCTTCCTGTGCGTGGTGGTGAAGGACTATGTGCCCGATGACCTGTCCAACTTTGCCGAGGCTTTGGCTAATCCTATCAAGTACCAAAGCGAGCTGGAGAAGCGCGACATACAGCTGTCGGTGTTGACGGATGAAACAGATGCAGTGGGCAGTGCAGATGAGGATCTCTCCAAGTCGTGTGAGTAGAAGCAGAGATACAGGAGTATTAGAACCACTTTCTCTTTCGTTCCTTTTTTGGAATTTTAATTTACCTTCTTTTCTTTCTACTTTTCTTTTTGGTAAAAACTTTCGGTTATACTTTTGGATTTATGGATTTTGGTTAAACCAACACCACAACCACAAAACACAAACCCGAACCCAACCCACACCACACTCCTCCTTACACCAACACCCCCCCGGTTGATGGACCCACAAACTGCACCTATTATTCCCTTGCCCTCTTGCTCGCTTCTGCCTCTAAACCTCCAGTCGTTTTCGTCCAAGTAGGTGGCCAAAAGAAAGAGCTGCGTCCCGTGGAGTCCTTAGCCACCTCGCCCAAGCACAGGGCCAGCATTTCGGCAGCAGCAGCCATGAGTGTGGATTGTGTGGCTTTGGATCGCACGGATGGCGGAAGGGGAGACCAGGACTGTGTCTCCATAGTGGCGCCTTCCATCCAACATCAACACTCCCTGGATCAATCTGTAAGCACCTCCATACGCCAGGTGGAATCCTCGCAGTTCGATGTGGATTTGGTGGTGGCCGAGCCGCTGGACAAGATCTTGGAACACAAGAGCGTCAAGGAGAAGCGGCTGGAAATGGAAAAGAAGCTGGAGTCGCTGCGCAAGAAGCACGACAAGGAGAAGGTCAAGATAGCTGGCCAAAAGTCCAGCCCCCTCGAAGGCAAGAAGCCCAAATTTGCCATCACCAACAAGCTGGTAAAGCGGCTGAGCAACAAGAGTCTGTAAGTATTCGGGTTGGGTGTGGGGGCTTCCTAGATGGCCTTGCCAGACGACGCCGTTGAAATTAGTAATTGTCTCTCTCCGAACAGCGAGCCCGGCGTGGAGGTGCCCGCCTGTCCCCTGGATCTGGGCGACAGCAGCGAGGAGAGCGTGGGCGCTGGCGAGGATCTGGCTGGGGGAAGCAACCAGGATAGTGGCACCCAGGAGACACGCTTGCGCAGTGCCTGCAGGGAGTACACCTCGCAGTATCGAGAGCTGCAGGAGAAGTACCATGAGGCCATCTACAGTGCCGCCGACAAGGTGCTCAAGGCCTCGCAGTCGGCGCAGGTGAAGCAGCTGAAGGCGTCCTTAGACAAGGTCACGGAAGAGGTGATGCATCAGCTGCAGGAGGCGCGTCGGAACGAGGTCAAGAATCTGGCCACTGTGCACAGGGATAAAGATGAGCTAGTCAGGTGGGTTAACTAAACCTAAACTCTCTTCCAGCTTTTCCTAATCTGTGATTTTTTGTGACAGAATGAAACGCGAGGTGGCCAGCTCTGTGGTGGAGCGAGGCGTGGCGGAGCGTGTGCGTCTGAAGCAGACCTTCGATCGGCGCACAGATGAGCTGCAGAAGCAGCATGACTCGGTGCGCAATGCTTTGGCGGATCATCGCTCTAAGGTAGGTTTTGGCCTTCAAATTTCCTTAGTTTTTTAAGCTGCAACAAAACACCTCCTTGATAGGCTCGTCAGATCCTTGACAAGGATGCCGAGTCACGCAGCTGTGTCTCCAGCAGCGGCTTCCTGGTGCTCTTCCATGGACCCCATCATCATGGCTGCTCGGGCTCCGCCGGCTCGGCTGGCCATAATCTCACCCTGAATCTGGAAGCGGGTGCTGCCGGCATTTCACCCGCCAAGTCGCACAACAGCATTGCGGCAGGAGCGGATATGAAAACGTAAAGGGGCTCCCCCAAAACCTAGGTTTAATTGTGGTTCTACAAGTTGTTAGTCTTCAGTATTTGCAGCAGAAACATAGAAAAAGTCTTCGTAGATATTAAGCAAAAGGAGGAGCAGTACCTGCCCTCCGAAAACACCCCCTTTTTGGACAGGAACTGACCTCGAGTTGAAACCAAGCGAATCGCGTTTTCTAACTGAACAAACTAGTTGTAACTCTCTCTCGCATGTATGATGTACTTTGTAGTCTTGGCAGTATCGGTGTACTATATATATCTATATAACTATGTCTACATGATGGTGAAGCCCCCACAAAACCATACGGTTTCTTCCTATTCGAACTTCGCTGAAACTCTGAGTGTCTAATTAAGCAGCAAAAAGCAGATCTAAGTGCATAATTTATTGTCTATACGAACGGGGAGGTGCTCCCAGCTAATGCTAATCGTGGTTGTGTGTATTACTCTTTTACATTTTTTAAATTATAAATTATACATTTTACATCTAATTTATACGATTAGTTTAAGGCTCGAATGAATCTCGGACGCGAATGCTGAGCAGTCTAGGCCAACACTTAGTCAATTATTATTTTTCCGGTTGGTTGCTATATTTATTCTCGATTGTTTTCTTAGTCACTACTCTTACTTACGTTTATTTAGTTGTAATGGAAGCTCCAATAAAAGTCTATTAAATTGTTTTCCCTCCCCTTTCCCATGATCTTTTTCCGCACAAACAAACACGCACACACACACAGACGACGTAGCACACAACCTACAACACCAAAAAAGAAAAGAGGATAAAAAAAAAGAGTCCAAAGAAAGCAAAAAAAAGAAAGAAAGTACTAGTGAGGGCGGGGGTTTACAGTTTAAGGGAGGTATTTTTAGGGATATCGATAAAAATCGATAAAATGAGACAAATATGCAAAATGAAGTTTTAATATCCCTAGCAATGCCTCCCAAACTGTAAACCCAAGACACGCCTGTCTCAATGACAATCAAACAATTGAAATATGCCAGCCTAGACGCGTATATATTCAACCTTTTATCGTAGACCAGACGCCACTCTCCCCCTCCCCCTAAGGTAAACCGAAACACGAACCAAGAACCAAGAGAAGGCAGCCAGAAGAAACCGAGAACAAAAACAGAGCCCAGAAGCAGAGCTGCCCAAAAAGAACCGCCCACACACACAAACCACATGCGAGTACGTACGTAAATCTTAACGAAGAACACACTATGAGAATAATCAAAAGATAATGATGTTGAAAGTACATTTCATCGGACGGCAGAACCACCTTAGATGTTGTAATTTCCCATATAACTCTTACTCGAGAATCGACTCAAGACTTCAAGCTCCAAGACTCGCTCTCAGTGTCTCAGTCTCAGTCTCAGTGTCTCAGTGTGTGTTGTCTCTCCTCCCAAATTGATGTTGTAATGTGTCGTAGTTTTCATAGTAGGATTGGGCCGCATCAAAAACGATTTATATAGCCGACAAAGCAATATCCAGAAGCTGTATATGTGTGTGTATATCGTGTATATCGATTGGTTGTCTATCGTCTATTGTTGCCTCGAATCGGTGTCTATCTCTGTGTATCTTATCCAAATAGCAGCAGCCGTAAAAAAAACTAGTAAACTCAGAAATTCGAAAATAGTTTTGGTGTTGTACGTATGTAAGCCTTACTCGATCGATCAGCCCTAAGTGCATCTCTGTATCTGCATCCTGTATCTGTATCTGTGTGCTGTTGTCGATGTTATCGCTATCCCAATCGTTGTTGTTATCGCATCGTAGTTGCTTTAATACTCGTTTGCATGTTGCCCCAATAAAATCCCACAAAAACCCACTTTCCCACTTCAAAGAATGGCTTTAATCGGTGTTTGTTGTTCGTGTGTGTGTTTTCGGTAAGCTAAGTTAATGATAAATGAGCATCAGAGAAAACCCTGAAAACCTAAAACGTAAAACCTAAAATTATACGAAAATGAAATTTAAAAATTGAAAAGCAAAAATCGGTGTCAAACACCAAGAAAAAACCCATGTCGAAAGAATAAACTTGAATAATAATAACAATAAAATACGGAGAGAAGCGGAAAAGATACATTTTGAGCAGTGCAACTCACGAATTTGTTGTTGCCTAATTAACATCAACTAGTTAAATAAATGTTTAGACTTACCCTAGAGTTATATACAAATCTACATGCATAAACATACATAAACATACATATTGTGGTACCGAGACCCCGTTGTTGCAATAATATATTGCCCAGGCACACACTTATAAACCGAAACTCTTGATGTTAGCAAGAATTTAATATAAAACGTTTACTTAAACAAAACAGGCAACAAAAGTCAAATTTAACTGGATATTCCAACATTAAAATAGCGAGCCCTCCACTTAAAAGAGTTGGTTAAGTGTTTGAGAGAAAATTGTAAGTAAATTTTATTTCTTTTCTAAGTTTTTTGCAGCTTTAAAAAGCGATTTCCTTAGTTTTCTATTATTTTTCTGGTTTAAATCGAAAAGTGAAAGATTTGCCTACTTTTAGGCATTTTAAAATATCAGTTGGTCACTTTTGTGGCATCTTTTGCGCTGATTTTTTAGGCCTTTGATAAAAATATAAAGTAAGGCATACTTTTGGGCGGGAATGAATATAATTCAACGTTTAAAGTTTGACAAGCACTGGACCAAACGCGATTGAATTTTTTACAGTTTGACAAGCACTGGATCAATTATGATTCAATTTTTACAGTTTTAGAAGCACTGGAAAAAGTGTCATTCCAGTGCTTGCCAAACTGTAAAAATTGGGTCACTTGGCCCAGTGCTTGTCAAACTGTAAAAATTGAATCATAATGGGTCCAGTGCTTGTCAAACTGTAAAAACTGAATCGCGTTTGGTCCAGTGCTTGTCAAACTGTAAACTGCTCGTCAGCCTAAAAGATGCCACTATTTTTAATAAAAAGCCCCAAAAGTATGCTTTATTTTTGTACATTTTGATTTATTTATTTTTTTTTTTTTTTTGCATTATTTCACTGCAGGGCGATAAACAAGCAAAGGTTAATTACAAATATGTACATTTTTAAATCAATTGCAGTCAAACAGTCGATGTTTACAATCGCGTTCATTAGTTAATTACAAAAATAATGTCTAAAAAAAACAAAAAATAAAAATAATCCACATTGTTGTTGTGATCCGCAGAAAAAAACTAAAAATAAACGTTAAACCAAAGAAATATTGTACAGCTTTTCACATATTGCTTTTAAAAACAGCTTAGCCTTAACGGATTAACTTTCAGGCTTAAATCTAGTTACGAGTGATAAAAAAAAGGATATAAAATCTCGGGATTAATGGCAAATTGGGACCTAAAACACATACAAAATTGAAAATGAGGATCTTAAACCTAGCGATATGGAAACAAGATCAGGTAACATAAAATTTGTAAAGCTTAAAAAAGATTCTACAAGTTTCTTAGGCACCACATCGGCGGAAGACTCGTCACAGCATCTGAACAAAGACCAGGCTGAGCAGCGAACCCACAGCCATGCCGCAGCTGAGGGCGGCTGCCATAATGGAGGAGGCCAGCTGCCTCTCATGCTGCTTGACGCTCTTCGGAGCCATTATAAGCAGAATGTTGGTGAGATAGCCATTGGACAGGGCAAACACGATGATCATGGCTATGAAAGAGTAGTCGTGCTTCACCAGAACGGGCAGGAATCGATGCTCGCTGGAGTTGGAGCACAGGAAGAACGGTATGAAAACCATGCGCACTATGGTGAAGAGCAGCGAGGTGTTCTTGTTGACGGGTCGCTCCAGCCAGCCGGCAAACAGGCGGCCAAAGTAGTCGCCACAGTTGAAGAACAGATAGTTGACCACGGGTAGGTAGTACACATCTAGGAGGGAAATTGGTCTCATTTCTATCTAAGATTGGGTAAGAAAGGTAAGCAACTCACCTGTCCACTCGCTGTGCCCATACTCCGACTGCATCAGCACTGTCACCGCTGGGTACACCGACAGCGTGGTGGCGTACAGCAGCGCCAGGCATATCACATGCACATAGATCTTGGACATCACCTGTCCAATAATAGGTTCCAGCACCACTTCTCCTCCTTCACCCTCGTCGTTGCGACTGTGGGAGGGCACTGCCCTAATCACTTTGTACTTGTCGCCACCCTCCAGGTAGTACTTGAAGAACGGCTGATGGGCTAGGATCTCATAGCAGACCAGGCACAGCAGAATGAGTCCTCCGCCTACGATAAAGAAGATAAAGGCCGTGGTATTGGGACCCGTGTCAAAGGCCAAAACCAGTATAAAAGCCAGCGCCGTGAGAATGCCGCCCAGAGCCTGGCCGCTGACCACGGCCGTCATGAACTCGGAGGGAAAGAGGCCAGCGACGCCATACAAAGCGCCCGACATGGTAGCAGCAGAAACTGGGGATCAAAAATTAAATTATAAATAAATATTAAATTAATATTTATTATAAACTTACTGTTGAGCAGCACCACTATGATGAGAGTGATTAGGAAGAACTGCTCTTGCCATTTGTCTGTGTTGACCTCCACAAAGCCTGTGGTTATTCCAAACAAGATGAGTATCATCCACAAAGTGCCCACCATTTTTTGGCGCAGCGACACATGATGTCCGTAGATGGCATTGAGCAGCAGGAAGGTTGTGCCGGAAATGGTGGCCGTGAGAGCCAAATCGCAGGTGAAGCTCCTTTGCAAAGGGGTCAGCTCCTCGTCTGGATCCGTGCCATTGATCGAGGTATTGCGGAACTTGTATTTCCAGTACTGGAAGAGGGAGAGCAAGAAAGAGAAGAAGGGTTAAGCTTGAGTCAGCAAAAAAACACAAAGAAAATCCAAAGAGTTATCGTCGTAAACAAAAACAAAAACACTGCCAAAGCTGATAAGCAGCGCCTTAGAGTTACGCTTGGCCCACTTCCCGAGATGTGCGAAGTTCAGATGCGGGCTGAAAAATTTCCACTCATTCATGGAAATTAATTCCAATTCCCATTTCCATGCCCAACCCCCAGCAGGCTTTACTCACATCTTCTGCCGTCACAAAGAAATTCCAGGGCGTCATAGTGCCTATGCCCAGCAGGTAGAACACAATGTAGGTAAAGAGTCTGCCGCGGGTGGGTTCGTTGGACACCAGCACCACCTCGTCCTCGGGCCGCTCTAGCAGGCATCGCTCATCCGCCAGGTCGTGCTCCTGATGCTCCTGCGGCCTGAAGGCGGGCACAAAGCTGCCCTCGGAGGCCAGGATCTGGTCATCCTCCTCGGCGGCCACCAGCCGTTGTGTGTCACTAGTTCCTGGCATTTGATTTCTTTATTTTGTTCGTCCCACCCAGAGGCGCGGTTCTGACTTGGGAGGCTTGGGTCATCCACAAAACAGCTGTTTTTAATGGATGTTTAAAACGTTTGAAGTCGGTTTTATAATCTTTGAGTGAAGCCCAGGTCTGCCTGCATTTTAGTTATGAAAGCTACAACGTAAAAAATGAACTAAAATCACTGCAAACACAATAACAATGCAATAAATAAAATAAAGAAAGATAATTAAACAGCTGTTAGGAGAGTGACCGTTCTCTATTGGTATTTTTTTTACTTCTACACATACTGGTCACTCTGTTAAAGCGGAGACACCAACCATCTCACTAACCGCGCTTTTTAAATTGTCTTAAAATCTTCTTCGTTTCTCTCTTCTTGTAAACTTACAAATTACACACAGAACAACCGCCACAAATTGTAATTTAATTGCCAGGCAATAGCCTTACCAATAAGCAAAACACCAATATCCTCCCAGTAACCCCAAGAGCTGATGATGAATGAATGCAATTTGTATTTAATCAATAGGCACGCCCCGCAGTGTTTTAAATCAGCGCACAGCTTCGCTTTACGGCTTAGCGCCAGTCGCAGGATGCGATCCCCCCTATTCCCCCTCACCCTAAACTCCTGCTGCCTTGGTGAATTTTAATTGGATTTGCATTCGCGAACCCGTTTCTGGCCGCGCACATAAATTTATTTTTAATTTACTTATGCGCGAATTGCCAAGCTCTGCCCTGCGGTTGTTTGATTTGCGAATTAAACCGAGAAGGGTCTCGCGGAAAAAAGAGAGCAGCAGAAAAAGAACGACTCGTTAGTGCTGGACAGGTAACCCAGGATCAATGGAGGAGGAGAGGAGCTGCTGCTCCAGCTTCGATTGTCATCGCGGGGCTTTGCAAATTAGATTAGTTGGTAATGATCGCGAGGGGGCATCCTCCCAGGCCGCCATTCTATCTCCCAGCGAGAGGCGTGTCATCTCATTAATTCCTTTAAAAATGCTCCCCGGGTCCCAGAGTCCCAATCAATCTCCCGAGGAGAGAGAGATACCTCCCTCCCTGCCCTGCCCTGCCCTGCCTCTTCACAGGCCACACACTCAGCCTGGGCTCAGCCTCGTCTGCTGGGCAATTTAAAAATCACATTAAATTAGTCAGCAAGAAATCACCGCAACGAAACCATCAACAAATCATCTCAAATTAAATTCATTCACAGAGCGAAACGCAGAGAGGGCGCTGGAGAAGGAGCCTGGGCTGTAGCTGTAGCTGTGCTGATGAGTGACCAGTCAGTCAGTCGGCCAGCTCATCTCCCATTCATGCCTGGCCCAGGCCAAGCTGCCTTGGCAATTAATAAAAATGTAAATTCAATTAAATTTATATGACAGCTGGCTGTCAGAAGAGCTCAAATTAAAAATTACTAACAAGACCTGTTCCACATCCGAGAGCCGTGAGCTACGCGCACTTCCCCCGTTGAGAGTGGAGAGCAGCTACTTGACGAAAAGCCTCGGGTGCTGGCCACGCTTAATTAAAAATCCAGCAACTCCAGTGCCCAGATGGAGATTGGTCAGTGTAGGCTCCCCCTCTCCCTGCCTCCCGCTGCAGTCCCGGGCAATTCTCATTTGCCGGACTTCAATTTGAGTGACGTCCTCCGACCACCCGAGGTGATCATGCGCCGAGTGATCTTCCTGGGCTGTTTTTGGGGTAGCCAAGTGGCAGTTGTCTGGAACGCCTGACAGCCGCTGTTTAGTGGAGGCGGCTTTACTGGCGAAAGAGAGAGGGTATCTCTAGAGGAGAAACATTGGATTTGGGCTTGTTCTAAGCCGAGATATGGCCTTAACCCAAGCCTATAATTTGGGTATTTATTTAAGGAGAAGAAAGTGGAGTTTGCAATTTAAATTGTTTACTTAGTTTGTTGTTAAGCGATAGAGTTTTATATTTAATGGTTAGGAGCCTTAAAAAGCAACTGATGGGGATGATTTGAAGCCTCAAATATTTGTAAGAGATGGAGAATTCCTCTACCATAATTTCTTTTGGCTTAAAAAAATAATACCTAAATTTATGCATCACACTTAATGTATAGAAATATAAGTTACTTAAAACTACCTAATATATTAATACTTTTCAGTTTAAAATAAAAAAGGAAGCATAGTTCGGAAAGCAGAAGTTTGTATACCCTTCCAGCTGAAAGTAGACTAGGAGACCTAGCTAAAATCTATTAAAACTAACCCAAAATGTCTTCATTTTAATTCGGATAGCTTTTTTATGCTAGTTTTTATTAGGTTAACAAATCTGCAAATTGCATTTAACATTTGAAAAAATTCAAATTTTTATTAATTTTAAAACATTTTAATGATGTAACCCCTTATCACATTTTGAAAAAATGGAACAAAATTAAAAAAAAAATTTTTTGTCTATGACATAGCTAGAGTGACTCCCTGGTTGATGCTGATCAAGAATATATATGATTTATGGGGTCGGAAATGACTCCTTTACTTTTTTACAAGCTTCTGACTGAAATTATGATGCCTTCAATAAGGTAGGCGTTTTTCTAATAAAGCAGCAGCAGAAATTAAGATGGTAGAATGAATACAAAAAATAATAATATAAAACATTTTAAACCTTCTCAAAAGCTTATATTTAAAACCCTTAATATTCATTTTTAATTTTAAACAAAAATTCCCATTTAAGACCATTGCATTTCCTACAAAAAAAAGATCTTTAACCTCAGTTTCAATGGTTAAAAACCAGTCAGAATCTGGCTTGCTTCTGGACTTCTTTTTTCACAACAGTTAGCCGTGGCTCATCGCTAGCCGCTGACAAGGCGGATCACCCAGAAAGCAGATGAGAAGATTTCGCTAATAGCGGAAGCCCTGGGCCAACGAGATCCGAGATCCGACTCGCCAGTGCCGGCGGAACCGCCTAGTAATTAATAAATTAAAAACAAACCAACACGCACATGACAATGCAGCAGGAGAGGAAGGGGATGAAGACCGAGAGAAGCAGCCGGGGGAGCAGAAAATTAGTCGAGAGGTAAAATTAGGCGGGCCAAAGGATAATCAAATGCTGATTTATGGCAATTTCCAAGGCAACTCTTTGGAGCAGCATCAGGCGAGGAGCCTGCGTCCTCTTTCGCCCTCGACTTCCGGTGCCAGACATTAACGAACGTCAGCTGTGTGAGGTCCTGGCGCTCCGATCTGACCCTCATTCCCTGTGTCCAGGTCCGCGTCTGCCTCTGCTCTTGTGTCTGTGAAAATTAGTAGCTAATTTGGCTTGTCATCATTATCGTGTGTTGTGCAAACATTTGTCCGTCCGTCCCGCTGACGTGGTGAGAGCTCCATGAGCGCCGGCTTTTGGGAGCTGTGTAGGATAGCTCCCAGCCAAGTCAAACAAGCCGAGCATGACTGGGCATGGGCTTTGCTGTAGGTCGACCTCCTCTATCCCGGGGGGTTCACCCGGTCATAGTGGGTTATTAATTGAATTTTCAGGCATTTACATGCGAGTTGAGTGGTCTTAGGTGAGATCACCTCGACCAAGATCTGTTAACTAAGTAAATCAATAAATCAAGAAAGTTTCTTTCAAAACTAATAATTAACAGGAAAGTTTGTAATATAAAAATAACAATAATTAAAGTCAAGTGGGAGGTTGGTTTAAATAAATACAGAGGGAGAAATTAGAATAATAATAAAGGATATTTATAGGATTTTAATAGAGGCTTAATAATTATTGTTTTTGTAAATGAATATATTTATAATAAATAACGCTTTATTTAGAGTGTAGAAATGATTTTTTATAAAACAAACTATGTTTAATTGTAAACTTGGAAAGGAAATTTCAACTAATACCTAGTTCTTTTTAAATAAATAAAAAAATATTAATTTGTTTGATCATAGTTCAGTTATCCATTGACTTTCCATTAATTAGAACAAAAATTAAATCAAAGTAGATTGTTTAAACAGATACAGAGAAAAAATAAAAAAGGTTATTATTCATATTATATTTAGTATTTTTTATATTTGTATTTATGTTTATTATTTTGTAGAAGTTTTTATTTTGAAGACCAGAAGAACAGTTTCTAAATACTTAGAGGGAGTCTGTATTTTCATAGATTTTTAAAGAATTAATTAATATTTTTTGATTAAAAATTTAAAATTAAGTAATACGTGCTGCTTTATATTTTCTCATATTTTTTGCTCACTCCCCATTGATTTCCCATAAATTATCTTCTGTGTATATTTGAGTCTTTAGTTTAGTAATTAAACATTTCAAAGGCAGCCAAGCGTGGCCCACATTCAATGCCATATTCAAGAAGCTAACAATCTTGTGAGCTGTCCAATTAATAGCGGCATTCCGCATATTCATGATCCGTTCGATCAATAATCGTCGATCGGTGATAGACCCACGCTCGGCCCGATTTCAAGCGGCAACCTTTTGGGGGGCGTGTCCCGGGCATTAAACGTTATTCAAAATTATGCAAATGAGGGAAGAGACTTGTCAAAATGATTAAGACTCAGAGGAGGAGGCTGCGGCGCGTTTCGCAAGGGGTAAAAAGCGGGAAAAAAGAGGCGAGAGAAACGAAAGACTTAGGCAACGAACTTGTTTTGGCTGAACAGCTTCCGCGAGCAGAAAAAAACGAGAAGTGAGCAGAGAGAGTTGGCCATAAATTGATTCATAATTCGCATTCAAACGATTAATGCTAATCAAATTAATTAAGCAGCCGCCTTAGCAGAAATATGCATTCGACTTGTGATTAATGAGACAGACAGCCCGCAAATGTCGGCTCCCAGGTAATTAGCCGAGTTTTATTCGCTAAATATAAGCTTTGATTTCGTTTCCGCCTCGCCTAAAGTTCAATGACAGCCGAAATCAGGGGAAAAAGATTACCCTAATCAAGTGTCTGACCTTAAGCGAACCAGGGATAATGCGTCAAATGAATGGACTTTAATCACATTAGGAACCATTTTCCCCCCTTTTGAGTCGTACGTGAGGATGCCATAAGCCATAATGCCTTTTGGCCAAATTGTTTCCAATTTCGGCGAGCTACGGACGTGTGCGAAAATGAGAAATCGATTTTGATTACAAGCCACAGAAATTGCAATCGAATCGCCCGAGGGGGCGTGGCTCCCCCTACAAGTCCGCCGAGTTCCCCGAAAACAAACACAAATCGAAGTCGAGTGTGTAAATTTGCCTCCACTCAGCGAACTGTTCGCCGGCATTAAACCCCCCATACGTTTACATATCAATTTGAGTGGCAAGCGAGCTGCTAAGCTGGCCAGAAAATAAATTGCAATATATTTCGCTGCACCCTCTCCAGCCCGGCAAATCCAGCACGCGATTCCTGAGTACGTGTAAAATAGTATTTCGAGTCGCGGCGCTAATCAAATTTAGAGAAATGAAACCCAATACCCAGCGCGAAACTTATTCAATTACCCACTTTGGTCGCATATGCATTCAAATTAAATTATGCTACAATAGCAACAAAAACAACAACAAGAACAACAATAGCAATGGCAACAATAACAACAATGTTCCGCCGTGGCTATTACAGCCATAAACCCGACAAACACGAATCGCGTGCAGAAACAATTTAAAAAACAATCAGCTCTGCCAATGGCACCGTAAAATATATCAAAACCCCGGGAACCGAGGAACCCAAGGCCCAAGACCTTAACCAAGGCGCTTGTGCTGCCACCCACCAAAAAAGTTACAAGGGAATGAATATCCAGGCGGGGAAGGGGCAGGCAGGCAACAGGGATCTGTGACTGGCGGCCACTTTAACACTTACCCCAAAATGGTAAAAGTTTAAGTAAACAAAAGTTGAGTGGAATGCTCGGAGATGGAAATGCTCTACAAGGGAAGGGCTAGCGAGGCAGAAGGATACTGCGAATATAAGGGAGTTTTATTTAAATAATCGAAATAGAAATATATAATTGAATTAGAAGATATATTATAAAATTCTAATAAATTTCATAAATAAATCCAAATATTTACAACCAATATATCCAGAATTGAGTAATATAATTTAGGAACCATTTTAAATAAATCGAGAAATATGAAATTAGTTAAAGTAATCTCAGTATAAATTAATAGATTTCTTACATTTTTTCAAGTAAGTATTTAGGATATTTGGATAAACACAATCTTCAACGGAAAAGTATTCTATCGTTTATTACTTAAGAAATATAAAATAATAGGTAAATAAAATAGGCAAAATAGGTAGGTAAACGTATACATTATATCTCTTTGAATATAATATTTATAATAAATATTTTTAGAACCAAAAACCATGATGTATGATGAATAAGTACAGTGAATTTGGGTATCATACATAAATTGGTGTATAATTCAACAATTTCTTAAAACCTTCAACATAATTTAATATTTATTTTTAATTCAATTTCAGAAATGTTATTTACTAAGTAAATCCATAATTTGTAGCACATCTGCCAGTCGGTTTGTGTCCCAACTCCTTCCCCTCTTTTCCCTTCCTTTATTTTTCGCCAGCCCCTTTTATGCGTTTCATTTTGATTTCATGTAAATTGCCTGTCGACGACAACAACACCAAACACCAAACAAAACAACAACAAAGGCACAGACAGCGACAACTACAAGAACAACAATAACGAGAACTGCCTCACGACACCGAACCGCTTCCCACCTTCCTTCCACCTTTCCTCTTCCCACGCCAAAAGCAACAACAGCAACTCTCTTCTCCGCTCAGAGCGTCGAGTACAGCTAAACAAGCTCCGATTGGTTGACTTCTCCAAAAAGAGGGCGGACCCCAACGGAAGAGGTAATAATGGGGAAGGAGAGAGCATAAGCAAACGAGAGAGAGAGCAAACGAAGCAGAGAGGAGTTACATGGCCAGGTGAGCACGGCAGGTGTCGCCGCTGCAATTTACCCCGGTGCCTCCGCCTAATGGAAGAGTTGATTTTGAGTCAAATTAAATAAGCTACCTTTGGGATTGTTGGACTGTTTGTTAGGCTTTCTGATTACCAACGAAGTTAGGCTTAAGGGAGTGAGGGAGAAACGGGGGGAGAGGAGAGAGATGGGAGCTTCGAAGACAACTAAAAAAGCGACGGCGAATCGAAGAAACAAAGCCGCCTTTTGACCTCCTCCACAACAGATGCTTGTTTCAAGTTGAATTGGATTTATTAGTATTTTATTCAAAATGAATATAACTTATATATTTGCATAATAAAGGTGATTGTTTAATTATAGTTTAAGGGGAATATTTTGTATGTTTGATGACTGAATCGAATTGTTAGTTAATAGATACGAAATGTATTATTAGCAACAGGAAATCTTTTGTAGCTGTTTTTCTATTTTTGGTTTAAATTGTATTCATTTGATGAAGATATGATCTTAGATCTTATAACTCTATTAAAAGGGAATATACATATGTATATATATTTAAATTTGTACAAATAAATCCATACTTGTTAGTAAATAGCTAAATATCAAGCTTTTTATGTGGCAATATATACGCGATAAATCGATAAAAGATACAAATGTATTAAATAACATTTTTGCTAATTTTTGAATAAAAAAATAATAATTTTACAATTATTTACAAACTCGGTTTATAGTTCAACAACTTAAGAGCAACCGAAATTATTTAAAGCCACAGACTAAAGTATGTATAAATTAAAGACTTACCTAGTTCCGAAATCTCTAAAGAGCTAAGAGTTCTAAATCTAGAATTTTCAATTTTATATCTATAAATAAAGGAGGAAAATAAATAAGATTAAAGAACTAATAAGCTTTTTAAATAGTTTTCCCCTTCGTTAATCTTAATTACAAAGCTCTAACTAATAAAGAAACCAATTTCCAGTTGATACTAAGCCAGCTTAGGCATCCTTGAAATTATTAGTCCCAATAAGGCTCATAAATATCGATACTCCTTGTAGAACCCATCTACCATTAGGAACTCCCCCCGCATTAGGCACTAATTGAATATGCATTGCTAACTGACTGTCAACTGGTCGCACACTCTCCATACCAAGTAGGTGACACCTTAAAACGATCCGGCCAGCGATCGATCTCTCGATCGGTTTGGCCCTCTTTGGCGGAACTCGTTCGTCACTTTATGCCTATCTTTGGGTCCAGAACGCCGAGTGCAGATGCAGATACGGATGCAGAGGCAGGGGCGAACCGAGATCGAATGCCAATCACGCGTCAATTGCAAAGGCCAATGGCCATAAAGATGCGAGATCGGAGATCGAGCAGATACCCCACTTGGAGATGGCGAAACGCCTGTCAATGTTGATGAGTTGATTCTGCGGCTGACAGCCAGAGGTCCTTATGAAGGAGCCGGTCCACCATCCTGGACGCCACATACATATATATTAAGTCCCCCAGGTGACTAAGAAGAGCCAGGAGGAGGAGGTGCCCCCAAGTCGAGGGCAAACGCCGCTTATCGCCCTGTTTTCGGTTCTCGTTGGTTTTACGACCCATTCTGTCGGCTATATCGTACGCCCTGAGCTGTGATAAAGCCATTAACAATTTATTAGTCTTGTCTATCCCGTGTTTTTGGATGTATCATGACTCACGTGCGGGTTTGATGGGTGGCCGTGACTCACTCGTCACTTGTCTCCCGTCACGGGTTCTCTGCTTGATCTTTTTTGGGGAGCTCGGTCACCTGCCTGCCCACAAAAAAAAGAAGAAATTCTCCTCCTTATCGCACCCCAATTCAATTAAGCGAACAATCAATTATGATTTGTCACGCGAGCACCGAAAATAAGTCGCAGGTTTGACAGAGCACCCACTGGGTCCTCCTCGAACTCCTCTTATCACCTGACGCGGGCCTCTCGTTTTATGTTTGACATTTCTTAATTATTGATTCTATGTTTTCGCTACCTTTTGAAGATTGAAACATGTGTTCCGGTGCCGCGACTACGAAACGGAAATGAAATTAATTGGAAAAGTGCGTAAAGCAAAGGAGTCTTTCGCAGAGTATGCTCTGAAAAAAAGAAGAACGAACTAGTGAGGTCACCAGTGGGTGATGTTGAGATAAATGGGGAATATCTATCTTTCAGTTCAAGGTGGTTATATCTGATGAAAGGAGGATCGATATTATATTTACTAACTCCGAAAACCTCAATCAAGGAGTCTCTTATCCAGAAATCCCTCATAACTTCTCCAGAACATTTCTTAATGAATATAGATTCATAGATCGATGAATATCTAGCTAAATTTAACGTATATTTAATATTTTATCTTTAAGGCCTTAAATGGTCTTAATTCCTCTATAACAGATCCTGTATATTGGTCTCTAAAGATAGTTTTAATTATATCCACTTATGCCGACTTTTTAAAGCCCCAACCCAATTGAGACCTCAAGGTACTCCTTCTTCTTTTTTTTTTTTAACAAAAAAACCCTTTGACATGTACACGTCGTGACCCAGTGAACCGCGTTTGTAATGCTATCAATAATTAAGTGCCACTGCCACCTCGAACGGACAACAACGTGGCAGCCGCTGGAGAGGAACTGCAACTGGATCTTGGGACACAGGCTGAAATTGGCAGAAGCCAAGGAGTAGAGGAGATCCCTGGGCACGGGTGAGGGACTGGAGCAGGGGCAGCACGAATTCTTAATAAGCGGCGGCTGCTGCATAAATTTGCAACCAAAAAACAAACATTCCAATCGAATGTGTTTGGGAAATGAAATCAATGGGGGAGTATCTACAAAAAAATACTCTTAAATTTTATTTCTTAAGATTAATATTAGAGGTTTATGAGGAAGATGGGTTAGCCAAAAAAACCTAAGCGTTTGGTATTTTTTTAGGGAAATTAAAGATCATTTAACTTTATTTATTTTATCTTTAAAACATTAATTACAAGATCAACCATGATATATCTATTGTGCTTTGCTAAATCTCTATCTATTTTTTAGTTGCTTAATTTTAAGAATTCATTTAGAAATATATATTTCTGACTTTTTTCAAGGGGAATTGACCTCAACTTAAGACTTATTTCTCAGTTACACTGAGATTACCTTAAGGAATCAGGGAAGCTGTTACTGTCTAGGGATCTAAATTATCTAAAAGAAAGATCTTTAGTGTACCAGTATTTTTCTAATCTTCTCAAAACCTAGTCACTAATGTCCCCCTAAAGATCTCCAAAAACCAAATCACATCTCCTAGCCTTCATACCCCAAACCGAGTGTAGTTTCGGCTGCTCAGACAGTGCGTAGCACACGCAATGCAAAAATCTTGTTGCAGGCTGTAACAAGTGGGCGGGGCAGGGGCAGGGTCTGGGGGCCAGGAGCAGCTACCGGGGCATGCAACATGTGCAAATGTGCATGCGTAATTATTGAAACAAGTTAATTACTGCGAAGGTGCCTCTGCAACCGACTGCGGGTGCGGACTATGGCTCCTGGTGACCATTCGGCTAATATATGCAAGAGCCAGCGCGCATTCCAGAGTTGTCCGCAGTCGAGTCACAGATCCTTTTAAGGCCGGGCCAAGGCTCTGGCACAGGACAGGCGAGGCCTGGACAGGATTGCAGCTGCAGCGTGATCAAAGTGTGAAATGACTTGTTGCTGTGTGATACCTGAATACAAATTGCTTGATGCCTGCTGCCCAACCCAAACCAATCCAAGTCTCAGCCCCATCTCGGCCAGCAATCTCTCTTTTGCCTTTCTATCGGCCCCGATCGAACCTTAATTAAGTTGTTCCCCCAGTGGCTTCTTAGGAAAATGGGGGCCAGAGTTATGTCTTTCCGCTAACCGCTGACAAATGGTTCCAGCTAATGAAATTATCGCTAAACTCAGTGATCTTGCTATCGTTTTATAAGTCTAAACATAAGGAGAAATTGCTGAATGTAAGAAGAAATGTTGGAATAATACCTTAAGTGCACAAATGACCTCTGAGTGGACAACGGCAATCTTATCTGTTTACTGGAAGTTTTATAATAACTTAGAAAGTGTTTATAAATAAGGTGTAGATTATGTTTTAATAAGAGACTACTATGAGTAGGGTTTACATTAATTTTCCCACTTTCTTACGAATATATTACCTACTTCTTTCTTAGCTCTCATATCAATAACCTACGAAATAACCTATATAATCTATATTATCTATATTACCTATATTACCTATTTTGTAAATAAAACCCCCCACTATTATTTGTTTAATTAAAAATAATACCAATTCCTGTGTTCTTGTTGATAACAACACAGGTGTGATTAGGAAAAGGCAAAGCTCGTTGAGTGTCCACCAAAAAAAAACAACCGAAACCAGTTGAGATTATCGCCCAGGGCGATATCGCCTCCCAAAAAAAAACGTACGTCAATCATATTCAATTAAAATCAATTTGTCTGTCGTTTTACGCTAGAAATAAATAAATAAGTGACTAACAGATGACCTCGTTTGGCCACCGATTCGATGTGTTTTAGGGGCTGTTGAGCAGTAATCGGCGAGGAGATCTCCTAACCTACCCTCCCTCCTACCTCTCCTGGAAAAAGTCGGTTCGATTTCAAAAGATGTCCCCAGAATGAATTGTAAGCTGTCGGGTGTACCTGTGAACAGATAAGAATCGTGAGGAATCGAGACTCTCTGCGTTACAAGCCAGAAGAATTCTACGCAAATCAGATAAGAAAAAAACGAGAGGAGATCCCGCGAGCACGCGTCTGCAACAGATGGCAATCAAAGCCCTAGGTCTCCAGGTCTCCCAATCTCCATCTCCCAGCTTCGATCTCCAATTAGCTAATAGGAAAGACCCACCGAAAGAGGAGAAGCCCCGCGAGGAGAATAATACCCTCCGAATCCCAGCTCCATGGGTTGCCTTTGTTATGGCCAACTAATTACGAGAGTCTATCGATTAATAATAAAAGGAATCGCCATGGTAGTTCCACTTTATTTGCATTTTTAATTTGTTCCTAATTAAATATTCATCTCTCGGTGCATCTCACGCTGTGTCACTTTTATGGCACTTGATTTATTCGAATCTCTCTGATTAATTGAAGCCGACTCGGGGGGAGAAAGTCGGCGGAGAACGGGGAGAATTGGAAGACTTGGGAGACTCTCTTCCACGATTAGGGCTCGTTACGGGATTATGAAGTCTGAAGGTGTGCGTCCTACATTCTCATTTGCTACGGTTTATTTTTACGCTTGAGCCGCATAATTTAATAACCCTCAGACAGAGCTCTACCTATATATATATATATATACCTACATATATATGGGTGCTGCTGGGCCGTTCCGTTTCGAAGACAAATGGGTTTATTATAAGTATGATGGCTGGAAAAATTTATGCGCGCTATTAAATTGTTTATTAAACGACCGCACCAAGCCACAAATGGCGAAAAATAAATCGCTTTTCACTCTACACAATTTTAAAATCTTCCTCCATCCGTCCGGCGGCATCCAATTCCCAAACCCGCTTCCCCTTTCCCCCAAGGAACAGCTACCGCTCGTGCTGTTGATGATGAACTCATTTGTCAACGTCACCCGCCTCACTCTCCGGCGCGGGAAGATCTCTCCCGACGCCGCGGTAACCCCATCCCATCTATTTAATTACCAATATATGTTGGCAAGTAGCCCCAGCATAATTGCATTGCCTCGCACCTCCTTCGAGGCTGTTAAGTGGGTACAGTGGGGATAAGTAGGGATGAACCAGAAGGAGTTGGGTGTTAAGGTCATTTGGAGAAGGTATACAAATTTAAAAAGAAAAAGAGTTTCCTTTATTTGTTTTTAAGAAGTGGTATTTATCACAGAAAATGTATTATATAATATATATAATATAATATGGCTTAAAAAAAGCTATTTAAATCTAAAAGAAAACCTTTATTTACCCATAAAATGCATACTAGGGATGTATGTACATATATTTAGAGATTTAAAAATATTGCACTTAATCGTATCGAAAATATCGAAAACTTGGTTATATATAAATTATAAATAATTAAAGTATATAGAATTTAATGTTAAAACATCGATTTTATTATACAAATATTTTAATATAAAATATGTTTAATAATTTATGTTTTTATGGCTCCGATTATATTACTTTGATATATCAAAAAGAAAATCGATTTAAAGTCCATAAATCGAAACGCTAAAGTACCTACTTATTGATATTTCTCAGCCATACAGTATTTTTATATATATTTGTTAGGTAAGCTCTTACCACCTAAACCTTAGCTAATATTATAAGTAGTCTTATTAATTAAATACAAATAATATTTAAAAAAGGCTTAAAAATCTCCACAAAAATCCAAGATATATATCAACTCAATAATAGATTTTCCATATTTTTATATCACATATTTCCCTTCCCATTTTAGCCAACACCCACTGTACCCCCAAAGACGTTAGTGACCACCAAGCTGGATTCTGTGTGAAACGGAAGCCAAGCTTAGCGCGATATTAATTTTAAGTTGCTGTTCTCAAGGAAAGTTTTGCAACTCATAAATGAGGAGGCCCCACCCTCCGCGGCTACCAAGGAGGTCCAAGACTGACGGACTGACAGGCCACCTTATGTGAAATTTACATTCATTAGCTCGTTATCAATCTTTATGCGCCTCGTTGCCAACTTTTGCGGTTGGCTCTGGCTCCTCTCTTTCGTTTTGGGCCTGCAACTAATTACAAAAAGTAATTATATTTGAACCCGACTTAATGCTGCAAACCGGCGCCACAAAGGACCAGGACAGAGGGGACCGCGTGAAATCAATAAATTAAATATGCAAACTGGCCATCGATTGGCTTGGCTTGGCCAGAGGAGCAGCCAAAGGAACCGGCTGCCAGGCCAAACAATCCTAGATTAACGAGCCGCGACTCCAGCCCAAAAAGGGGTGTGGTCCGTATACGGAAGCCAGTAAAAATAAAACGAGGAATGTGGAGGGAGGAACGGTAAAGGGAACGAGGAGCTAGAGGAAGGTAGGAGCTACGAGCAACTGCAGCGGGCATCCTACATCATTTACAAGTCAATAAAATCAATTTGGGCAGCCGAAGAACAAACAAATTGCCGACAGGCAACAACACAATAGCACACAGGATATTAGCATTAGGGAAAACATACACACACTCCAAGGATATCTTATACAGCAGGGGGTAAAATTATAGCACTAAGAGCTTTAGTAATAAAAAAATAATATAATAAAATAATTACAATCGAGTTACTGTTGTTTGTGGAAAATGTTGCCATTTTTTGTTTATCATTTTTTTGATATTTTATAGTTAATTATTGAACCATAGTTTACAAAATGTAGAAACGAAAAATCCTATACAAAATGCTTTAAATTTCTTCTAACAATTAAATGCTGGGGAATAGTCTAGACACAATTTATGTGTATGACAATATTTTGACTATATTCGGAATTTGCTAATAAAATTTATAAATAAACCTCTTAATATCTTTTTCTTTTTTTTTATTTCAATAATATAATTACAATTAACAATTATTATATTAAAATAAAAACCAACAAAAGAAGAAAAATTGAAAATTATTTAGCAAGAACCCTTTATAAAATAATTACTAAATTACCCAAAATATTCAATATTAATTTCCAGAAATTTTAGTTCAATTTTTCAGTTCTATTCCCTTGCCCCTCGCCGTATGTATTTCCTATCTCACATGGCATGCCCCTTGGCCGCAGACCAATTATAATTTTAACGATAGCCCCGAAACGGAACAGAAGGTTCCTCTTCGATTCGGGACCAGAAGCCGGCCTCTAATTAATCAATTAAATAAAATACAACTAATGCGACGATCGACGAGCGGCGAGGAAGAAAAAGGCTGGCAAAAAGGGATAAGCGAGGATCTGTTCCCAGACCAAAGGAGAGTCTAACGCATCGGCAGCTGCCAGTGGAGAGGAAGGGAAACCGAACTGGACACTCATGCCGGGACGTAAGGGAAGGTCTAACCCATTTATGGGGAAGATAAGACAAAGGTGATGACGTCTATATAAAGATTAGGGGTCACCTTTAAGGCAGAAGCAATAGAAGAATGTCGATTAGGGATACTCGTATTAATATGATCTAAGGCTTAATATTATAAATAATAACTTGCAAGTGAAACCTTTATTTAATCAACAACTACTATTTTTATTGCTTTAACATTTTCTACAAAGAATTTAATGTATTAACATTCATTTAACATTTTAAAGAATGCTTAATTTTACTTTACACACCTGTCTGAGCTGAAAAGAGAAACACTTTAAAAACCAGTTAACCCATTAAACGTTTAAAAAATGCCTCATTTGCCACCAACAAAAATAATTACAAAAAATTGATTACATAAAAAATCGACATTTTATTCCAGCCGTAAACATTAATTTTCAAAAATGTTTTTTTAGGACTGGCCACGAGCAGACAATTGGTTTCGGGAAATTATAATTATATTTAATTCACTCAAAACAATATAAAGATAAAATTTAATAATTTTAATTGATGCGCATTAAACTCGAATTAACCAGAAACATGCAGTTTCCCCGTTCTTATTTTTGTATTTTTTGTTTTTGGCAAATTCAACGAACAAAACGTTCGAAAAATATATTTATAAAAACGTGGAGTTATGACGGAATTCCAGGAGGGGCAATTAAGACCACAGTCGGTACACGCACTAATTACCAAGGCATTTCACATTTTTAGGAAACCACGGGGCCATGAGAGAGTTTCCACAATTAGATTTACGAACAAATGAAATTACTTGGCTTTCGTTTTAATTGCCGCCAGCTTATTGGCCAGGAATGTGTACCAACCAGTGTATATATATATACATAATCAGCCAAGCAGAGGCGACTCTTATCGCTGGCTGGAAATCTGGCAATTTTGGGTTGCATAAACCAGTTAATAACGCGCTTCCGCTTAAGTCAATTTCGGGCGGCGGCTTACACACGACAATTGAGTGAAAATGCAACCGAAAGCCACGACAAATCGTCGTATCAAATTACCAAATAATGGTCTAGGAGGAGGGCCAAGAAGGTCTATACCCTACCTACCAGTACCCAGCCATTAGCCATCGGGCGACAGTTTTGTTGGGTGATTATGTCACACGCCCGCCGCTACTCGCTGCTCGCTGAGTGAACCGCAGCCATTTGTAATTGAATTAATGCCGGGGCCCTGGGATAGTTGCTACTATAATGTAATATAGTTGCTGGGATGGCTGGCTGGTTTCGGCCTGGTTGGGTGTACTATTTATGGCCGGGTGACGGGCGGGGCCTTATCGGCGGCATTTCATCGCGCGACTCCAGTAACCCTAACTAATCGCACGTAATTAAATATAATTTGGTATCGTTTACAGTTGCGTTTTCCACAGCCTTGGGTCTAGGTTTTTTTTGGGAAAATAGGCGAAAAGGGGAGGAAAAAGTGTGGGTGACTTAGAGGGAAATCTATGCCAAAGCAAATGTAATTGAGTAACATTTTCGGGGGTAAATTCCACAAAAGCACAGTTGCAGAAAAGCAGAAATTGCTGATATTTTGCAGTCTAAAGTGAAATGATAAGGGGAAAGTAGGTTTGCTTATAAGTTTTATTAATTTAATAATAATAATAATGTAAAAACATATTTTTAAAAAAATTATAATTTTGTTTTTGGGGAAAAAAAGCTTTATCATCTAAAAGGGAAGAAGGGGCAGAGCTTCGGTTTGATGTATAGCTCATATCTACACCCTAAAAAACCCCAAAAGATAATGTGAGATTTTCCAAATCCTAATGGATCTCCCCTAAGAAAATGTTATCCTTCCCAATTCACCTCTATCCCAGCTGGCAAATGGCAACTGGCAACTTGCAACTGGCGATGGTAAATGCTTCTATCTAAGCTGCATAATGGCCATAATGAATAAGACACCTCGGACAGCCGATAGGGAGCGGACTTGGCCAACGGACTGGACCAAGCCACTTGGCTGCAATTTGTTTGCTATCGGAACGGCGGAGAAAGAGTCCGGCAGGCAGGCAGGCAGTCAGTCAGCCTGACAGAGCGGTGCGAGGTGAGGACCAAGGAAACGCGCAGCAGAAATAAAATTATTTAATTGCGCAATTAAGTGCACATTTGTAACGTTTTGCGCGACATCTGTCCCATGTGCAGGAGAGTGGATTCACAGCCAGGCCAAGAGCCAAGAGTCTCCGGACTACGGACTCTGGGCAGCAGTCCAAGTCGGGACCGGAAATTCAATTGTTGAGATAATAATTACATTAGGACGTGCGCGCATGCGCGACTCTCTCACTTCGAGGCTCATGTTGCTCGGTCTCTAGTGCCGCAAAGCGAACGGAGCTGGACGAGAGCGGGCCTAGGAGTGGATCCGTATTGAGTCCAAAACGGGGAAGAATGCAGTGATGGGGGTTTTAAGACCCTTCTGGTACCTGTTACTAGGATTCGGAAAAATAGAATTCCAGGATATATGCTTTTATGCTTACCCTTTTTGCACAGAAAAACAACTGTGAAGGGTCAAAGGATAAATAAGAAAAATAAAGAGTGTGTATAAGGGATTTCTGCAAAGAAAAAACTAGAATTTCATGGAGAAAATTAAGAGAGAAAATTATTTACACATTTATTAAAAGTTTATATTGAAATATGCCAGACTGCCCTGTATATGAGATTCAAAAGTGTGCATTTTAAGGGTTCTATATCCTCTTGTTAAATTAAAAACCCATATACCCTTTGCCCTTTTCAAGTACTCGGTATAACAAGTGCACACCTTGCGCGACGAGCTGATTGACACGGCCACATGGGGACGAGATACCGTGCTCAGTCTGCTCGGTGTTCAGTGCCCAGTCTGCTCAATGCTCAGTACTCAGTATTCCCTATCCCGGATCCCGGTTTTAGCTCGACCTGCTGTCCATTGAACCCGTCGGCCAAATGGTCACTCCTCGACGGTCTCTGGTCGCCGGTCTTTTGTTTGCATTTCGCCTGTAAATGAAGCGTGAAATTGGCTGCAGTGCAGCGAGTCGTCGATCTCCGACTCCGACTCCGACTCCAAGCGCGTCGCATTGTTTGCTTCTTGTTAAGGCCCGACAATGGGATAATATGGCAATATAATGGCAACACCAAACTATTTGTATGCAATTGCCATTAACACTTTATTTATTGCCTTGCGATACGAGCAAATTGGGCTACATCCGACCAGGGTGGTGGCCAGGAGGACGGACGACAAGTGGGGGTCAGCTTCCAACTGTAATGGAATGGAATGGAGCCGACTCGATCCGAGCTGAGTTGAGCGGAGCTGTCGATGTATAAGGCTCGGTTATATCAGGCCTAATGAAGTAGTTATCAAGGAATGGAATCTGTCAGGTCCGTCTCGGAAATGGCAAGACCAGGCGAGGAGTTTGACTCTCTGGGAGAGTGGGAAACAGTTTCATTGAATTTAATTATATTAAAGAATCAAGAAGGGGAAACTATAGGCAAACTGAAATTGGCATTCTTAGAAAAGAGGAGAATTATTTATCAAAATTCCCTTTTTAATTATTTTATAGCAGCAAATACTTTTTAAAGT
>JAEIIJ010000843.1:0-14401 GCA_018904815.1 Drosophila ogumai
CTCATATATTTTATATATTTTTTATGTTTTTTCCCCCAGTGTGCTCTGATTATTTAGTGGCCAAGCCAAGCCTCTGTCTCTGATTGCTCTTGACAGCGCTGACCCCAAAAAAAATATAACACAAAAAAAAAAAAAGGAGGCAAAAAAGCTGAAAAAAAATAATATGAACCAAAACGTGTGTAATGATGATGTGTATTTTAATGTACAATTTGCGGCCTTTAATAGCACCCTCACACACACACACACACAAGGCTCAAAGTGTCCCCCTTTTCAACACTTTTCCTCACCACTTTTCCTCCGTTTTTCCTTGTATTTTTTTTCCTGATGGATTTAAGAACGTAATCACAGCCTTTCATGTGCCATGCATTGCACACTTTCCCCGGAACACAATAGAAAATTGCGATGAGGAAAAGCGCGGTAAAGCAGACATAATAGATTCCATATTTTTTTTCCCCCTCCGATTAAATCAATTTTGTACAAAACTTTTTTATATAAATTCATTTGACCTGTCAGTGCCAGCACAAGAGTGAGGAAAACCATTAAAAAAAAAATAGTAAGCAAAAAATTTGAAGAAGACATCAAAAATATTTCCATAAAAAAGGAGACTACTCGTCAAAATGGCAATTATTTATAAATGTTTTTAGCTTCCAATAATAATTGTTCAGAAAAAAAACCTCCCTTATTTTTATATTAAAGAAATAATATCAAATAAATCAAGCATAAATTAATAAATAAATTATGAAAAGGTAAACTAATATTTATTATATGTTGTCATATCAAATAAATCAAGTATAAATTATAAGCTATGAATAATTAAATAATAAAATATAATTCTCTCCCATTTTTGAATAGTTCCCATTGAAATATTGTTAATTTTCCCTTCCCCTTTCTGGCTAAATTTTTTGCTTCTTGCTTGTATCCTCTTCTAGATCTAGTTTTCGTTGCACTCAGTGTCTTATATAGTATAAAATATATATACATATACATTTATACTTAATCTGGAACTGCCGCAGCACTTGACTTGAATTTCTTGCTCTCGTTCTTGTTTGCTTTTTGTGTTTGCGCCCCTCCTTGCCTTTTGTTAATTTCTGTTGTTTGCCTTTAACCCCAACAAACAAAGCGACGAGCAAAACAAAAAGCCGAAAAAAACGAAGAAAAAAAACGAAAAGGGATGAGTGAAAAGTGAATGAAATGTGCACATATGCAGCTTTATTCATATATATTACTCATACGCAGTGTGGTCACTTGCCTTGACTTGATCCTTGTCCGCCTTTTCGTCCTCGTCCTGTTTGCGTCTCTCTCTCTTGATCTCTGTCTCTCTCTCTCACGTTCTTTCTCTCTCTCGCCACCGATCACGCACCGTAGAATAAGGGCAACACTCACACTCTCCGCTCTCCCGCTCTTTCCTTCTATCTTTTTCTTTCAAATATTACACATACGCACTGTGGTTGCACCAGAAAATAATTCGCAAAAAAAATATATAAAAAACTTCAACCGCAATTAACGACCAACGGTGTTTAACAATCAACAATTGGAATATGCCCGCGACTTTAGACAGGATTTCGACTGCCACGCTTATTATATGGCATTATTATTATCATTATCATGGCTTTGCCGACGATTTGTTTTTGTTTGACTTCGTTTTACGTTTTACGATTTCCACCAATCCCCTCTCCTTCTAATATATACACATACATATATATATTTATTTATATATGTACGTTGGTGTGTGCGTGTGTGGAGACGAAATAGTTGCTGTAATCCGCACAAATCCGCTGGTAAATTTGAACTGAATGAGTTCAAAAGCTAAAATGAGTTTGCATACCCCAAAAACGTACAGACTGAACCGACACGACCGACGACTCCCGATTCCAAATCCGAAGTCCTATCGGCTGTGCCGAAAGCCGAAGCTGAAAGCCGAACCCAGAGCCAAAGGCGAGTCGGGGAAAGCACCAGGGTGCCGGAAGTGAAAGTGTCATAAATGAAGACATCAGGAGACTGTGTGAAAAGCTTTCACTAGCAAACGGATTTCTCATGTTCGTTTTTGAAATTACAGGTTTTCCAACAAGTTCAGAGTTTTGAAAAGCAGACTAAAAGTGTTATACAAAATAAAGTAATTTAAGAATTTAAATTTTTACATTTGGTAAGCTTTTTAAAGAGTTTAGCTTTTTTTACATTTATTTTTATTGTTTAAATTTAAGAAATAAATAATAAATTAATTGCTTTTATTAAAAATTTGTATAATTTTTTAGTTGCAGTTTTCAGAGTCTCCCATTAGTGTCATAATAAAATTGTTTGGCACAGTTTTGGAATATTCATTTCGCGTTTCAAAGCTATTTTAAAATTTTTTAATTTATTTTAATTATTTAAAACTCAAGAAAATTTATTAAATAATTACTTTTATTGAAAATTCGTGTATTTTTTTTGTTTTAGTTGCAGTGGCTCCAATAATAACAGGTTTAGCACAGTTTTATGGCATTCGAACAGTTGCCTTGGGCGCAACAAGATTTGAAATTTAAAGAAGAATAGCCTCAGATGTAACTATTGTTATTTAAATTATTACTATAATTTTCTTTAACTTTTAAAATAACAAACTATTTCTATGTGTAAACAATTTAATAAATATTTGCAACTTATTTAAATTGCATTTTTGTTTTTTACTTGTTGTAAATTTCTAAATATTTTGCAACTATTTCTCCCACACACCCGCACAAACTGTCAAGACGTTTGGTTTGTTTTTTTTTTTTTTTTAACCTTAAACAATATTTTGTGGAAACTGTGCTCTCTCTACCAGAACTCCCACAACACCGAACTGAATGGAACTAAAGTGAAGCAACAACTGACCGAGCCGAGCGTTTTCCAAAATTGCAAAAAGCCAGCGTATAACGGTTTTGGCCATCAGCTGAGTTGGCCGAGAGCGAAAGCTTTTACATCCTGTGCTTTCAAGGCTGGCCGAGGGCGCCAAGGGAAAGCGGAAAATGGAAATTGAATGCATAAAAATTTAAAAAAAAAAATATATATATACATATATATATTGCCTTTTGCAAGGAAACGAGCCGAAACTAAAAATGTGCAAGTACAAAAAAAAATATTTTCGGAAAATTCGGAAAAGCTTTTCCCGCTCTCTCTCTCTCCCTCTCTCTGGGCGTCTGCGCGAACGAAAGAGAGAGTGGATGCGGGGAGAAACAGAGACATAGAGAGGGGTGCAGGCCTGCTTATATTTCACACGTTATGCTCCTTATGCTCCTGATATGTTGTTGCCGTTCAAATACCCTTTCTGCCAGGGCTATCCGATGTTTAAAAACATTTAAAATGCTGGAGAAAAGTAGGCTTCAAAAGGATATTGCTATTTCCCACATATTTTTCCTATTTTTTTAAAGATAAAATTTAAATTATTAAACAAAAAAATTTAATAAGGGAATACAATAATATATATTTTAACTATTAAAAGTTTTAAACCATTTTTTAGCTTGTACTTTAAATAATTTTAATTCCATAATTCGGATTCATAATAATAATACGAAAATTTCAAATAATTTATATCATTTTCTTCAACAAAAGTTAGTGTATATGAACTTTCGGTGTTTTAGCTTTAAGCTTTTCTCGCTTTTGATTTTGTTGCTGGCATTTTTGTTGGCGGTTTTGTTGTCGGCGCTTCTGTGGCCATTGTTGCACACCTGTGATTTAGCGAGGACGCCTCCGAGCGAGGACACCGCTTCGGCAGGGTTTGCTGCTGCTTGCTGGGTGCTGGGTGCTGGGAGCTGTCCTCGTGTGCCAGCTGATATTTACCTTATTCCCCACAGCGCACACAGCGGGCCAAGAAAATGGAAAATTGAGAAAGGGAAAAGCGCTGGAGGAGAAACACTAGACATGGCAACAACAACAACGACAAGCAACGCACTTAGAAATGATAGCCCCAGCTTTATGCTAATGTTTGCCATTGCTTTAAGTACTCACTCAGTTGGTGAGTTAGTCATCCAGCCAGTCAGTCAGTCAGTCAGTCAGTTCGTCAGACAGTCATTCAGTCAGCCAGTTGGGTCAGTTTTTTTTTTTTGAATGCAGATGACAATCCCAACGGTCTTTGTGTTGGCCCTCGGACGGTCAATTCAGTTTTGTCAGTTAGGTTTTTGTGGCTTCGGTTTAACTTTCAAATAAAAGTAGCTTTCCATTGGAAATTGCTGAGCCTAACATATGAGACAAGTTGTTGTGTGAGTGCCCATTTAATCAATTCCACTTTGCTGGTTAATAAAGCAATATCATTTGGGGAATTTGAACAATCTTTTGATTGCCTGGCAACATTTGAAAACTCAAGTCAAGTTGGATTTTAATTGAGAAGGAAAACTAAAAATATACCTAAGGATGTTTAAGATACTTTTTAGACCTTTTTTTGTATATTACAGGCATCAAGCAATTATTGTGACAAATTTTCAAAATAGAATTCAAGTTTTTCTTATGTAATTAATTATGTATAAAAACCAAGTTCCCCTTAAACTAAAAAAATGTCCCTAACAAAATAAATACCTTTCTGTACAACTTCTGCCCTTTTTAAACTTTATCACTTTACTATTTTCAACCATTTGTTTGGTGTTTATTATTTAACCGCTGTTTAACTTTGTACGAAACACTCTATAATAGACGTTAACCATGGAACACCATGAAAGTGAGTGTTATACGGTAATAAGGCAGCGGCATAAGAAAATTGTGATCATCCCGACCGTAAATTTGGTATCCGTGTTAATTACATGAACTCGAGCATGACACCCGAGTGTCTCACTCCTCCACCCCCAAAAAAGGAACTTGTCACCCTCAATCCTCCATTTACCACCACCCTGCCACGTGACAGAGAATAGGAACGACAGAAATCGACATCCCAACATGCAAATCAAATTATTTTGGCATATAAAATGCTTATTAACAGATTATATGCTCACTCAATATTTACTGACTGACTGACTTTGCCTTGAAGGGGGGTTGGGTATGGGTATTCCGCGTAGACAGGCGTCATTGTCTTGGGGCTTGTGCTTGGGGGATTTTAATACCCTTTTTGGATGGTATCGATAAGCACTTTGGGCTCACTTGTATTCATATTTATATATATTTATTTATATTTATGGGGCGATAACAGTTGCCGACACTTGGCCATCAGACAACAAACGTTGGATTTCAATATTTGTTAAAGCCTTTGTTGGGGGAATATTGTACAGCCCAGCAACAGAAGACCCCATAGCAATTTATTCCAGTTCAAGAATTTAGTAATAATCCCTTTTACTGAAGGTTTTTATAAAAAAAAAAATACTTATTAATCCTACAAAAAACTCGTATAATAAAAAAAGAATTATCTATTCAAACTAATGGCTTGTACTAGGAAAAATAAATACTCGCGACATTTCTTAGAAGCCTTGGCCTTTTAAATACCGATTTCAAAGAAAAACTATTGAAGAATACACTCTGTTAAGTAGTTTCTGGAAAAGAACTCTGAATAGAAAAGGTGCCTGCTGCATCGAAATGGGATGAAAAACTTCCTTCTTTGAAATACAAAAAAAAAAAAGAATTTAAGGAAAGTCAAAGGGGAAACTAATCGCACTTAAAAGGTTAAAACAAAGGATTACTTAATTTATGCTTAATATTTACTGAATGTATACTCAATATATAATCAATTTATACTCAATATATTTCCAATATGTATTGAGTTTATTCAATTATTTATTTAATCACAGCTGAAGGCATGAAAATGATTTAATAAATACAAATACTAAGCTAAATATTTTTTATAAATTAATTTCAGCCTGAATTTTTTACATATAAATTAGCTGTATTATATAAATATACACTTTTAACAAGTGAATAGGTAAATTAACCTCCAAATAATCTAATTTATATTCAAAATAAACACTTTTTTGATGTTTATTAGTCTGAAAACCCTTAAGGAAATACATGAAATTCCCAAGCCCTAATGGTGTTTGGTATTTGTTTCATAAACTTGAGTTATTTAGCCCAAGTTTAATTTTAATTTGCAGGCATAAAAGTTATAAAAGTAAGCAGAATAATTATAAGAATAATTATAATAATAATAATACTAATATAAATAACAATAATCTACGCTGCTCTCCATCAGGCATTTCATTTGCAGACAGCCACGCAAAACAAACCTAATTACACTTTACTTTCACTTCCACTTTCACTTGCCAGCAACAGGAGCCCCCCAATTGAAGGTAGCTGGGGGGAAATTGAAGGAAAATCGGGAAATGAAATGGTTGAAGGTAAGAGGAAGTAGGGCCAGAGACTAGGGCGAGTTTGGTGAGAAAAACTTCAAAAGCTTCTGGTCAAAGCAAAGTTTGTCCGTCTTGGCATATTTTGCGTAATATAAATTTTGCGCGCTGCTCCTGTTTTTCTTCTTATTTTTCCTCCTCTCTCTCTCTTTTCTCTTTTTTTTTATTATTATTATTATTTTGTGTACAATATTCTTGGCCTTTGGCCAATTTGGAAAAGCCAATAAAACCGTTTAAAGCGTTGTCACAGACTCTACTCCCTGTTGCTCCCTGTCTCTCTCAGCCAACTTTGGTTCGCAGACAAACAATAAGGAGACAAAAAAAATAAAAATTATACAACAAAATATAAATATAAAAAGCAGAAGAAATATGTAAAAGAGCTAAAGAGACATTTATTGTTCATTTGACAAAACATAATGAGCATTATTATATGAGAATAATTCGCCGGCTCCTCGTATGCTGTGTTATAAAAGTGTTTTTCAAGCGCTTATTTGTATGTTTTTATTTAAATAATAAATGGGCTCACCTCTCCCATGCTCGCTATATCCCTTTCTCTCTCCTCTGTATAACTCCCTCTTTCTCTCAATTCTTCCCGTTCATCGGCGGCGCTCATAAGTAGGCAATGATTTTAGCTTTGTTGCTTTCAAAAAAAAAAAAGAAGAGAACCCACGCGAGCCTCCTGATGATGTGTGTGTGTAGCGATAGCCCATAAAGGTTTGTTTATCGAAAATATCAAATTATAATCCTCTTCTTTATCAAGTTATCGATAAGTTAATTAGACAAAATTCAAGTGGTTAGAAAATCAAAAAAAAAATAAATAAATAAATAAAAAGATCAGAACGGCACAACTTAATAATATATTCACATAATAAAAAAATATGCAATTGTAAACAAACTATTTTCAACCTCTAATATCGATATAAAATTTCCGAATTCATGTTTCAAGTATAATTATTAAACCCTTAATTTGTATTAAAATGTCGATACCTTTTGTGTCATCGCTGCCCGGGCCTGCTAGTAACAAGCCTTGGCAGCACCCAAAACCCTCATCACCCACCCCCACTCCCCGGTAACCACCCGTAATGAGCGTGTCATTTAGCGTAATTTCACTTGATTGTTATGGCATTACAACAATGCCCCAAGTACAATACACGCACAACAAAAGCAACGCCCGGGCGAGTGTAGAAGTTTATCTTATCATCGCAGGCTCCTCCTCTCCGCCGGAAAATCGGGAGGCTGCCTGGAAAATCGTTGGGGTATATATAGGTACATTTATTTGTTGTAAATGCATAAATTATAAATGGGCCAGGGCCATTGTTTGTGTTGATTTTGTAGCTTCTAAAAACTAAAAAGAACTCACCTGAATCGTTGGCAAAGTAAAGCAGCATTTTCACAGGAATTTTCTGTAATAAAAATAGGGAAAATGAGAAATAATTAGTTAAGTTATTAAATACGTGTATGGAATTCTTAGTTAATTCATATCGTTTATTGGGGCTAAGCTTTAACATTAACAAAAAGCAATCTGTATAATTTATGGGACTAATAATTCTAAATTCTATATTTAACAAGGCAAAACAAACATTAGTTAAATTAAATAATTTAATTTTACAGCTTGACAATAATTATTGCTTATACCTTTGATTGTTAATATTTAATAATTATAGGATATAGATGCATAAATCACACCTGTATATAAATCTCTCTCTTTTCTCTGTTTTCCTAGCAAAATCGGTTTATTTAATTAAAGATTTAAAATAACAAAATATTAAAACAAAACCAACATCACATATTTAGAAACCCATTTATCTTTATTAAATGCCACTTCTAATTTACTAATAACCGAATTTGATAATATGCTTTCATGCATAAATTTTCAGCATAATTCTATTATTTGTTAGTTGAATAAATGCATGTATATGTGTATATTACCTGGTGCATGTTTATATATTTATTGATTATGATTGACTAATTTAGTTGAGTGTCTGAAGTCTAGTTTTGGTCGGAGGGTTTTGCTGTTGCTGTTGATTTTGACAATACGTTATTTTGACTTGGCCGCTATGTCTTTGATTGTGCGTTCTGTTCTTGCTTTTGCTTTTGCATCTGATGCTTCTATGCTTCTGCTTTTTGTCTCCCATTGTCACCAAATTAATTGGCCAGCTCCTGCTCGCTCCTGCTTGATCCTGCCTACTCGTGCCTGCTCCTGGCTTTCATCATGTCCTCTTGTACACTTAAGTGAATATTCCAGACACAGCTCTCTTATCTCTCTGGATCACACACAATGCCACTTTGTTGGCAGGCAGGACACCGATAGGCATACATGTGACCCGTATTAAGCCATCAATGCGATACAAGCAATTTCGTTTAATTAAAACATGCCAATACATTTGCACTTTAGCCACTTATTATGATGCCAAAATGCCTGCCTAGTTAGAGCTAGACTCCTTTGGGGCAAATACTTTAAGCATAAATTAAAAGCAAATATAGTAAACAAAAACTAAAACGCAAAAACTAAAAGCAAAAATAACAAGCAAAAACTGAAGTCATTAAGCAAAAAGCAAGTTTGATAAGTTACCCAAAAACTTTAAAAATTAATCTACACAAATTAAATTACACCTTTTAATTACCAATTATTACAGCTAATTTTCCAGCTCCTTTTTAGGAACAAGCAGCCAAAAGGCTAAGAAAATAAAATAAAACAAAGAGAAACTCCACCATTATGGCCATTTAATCGAGTGGAAATAAAGTTGGTAAGCTTCATAAACAAGATTTAATGTGACAAAAAGGCAAATCACAGAGAGCCAAAAGGAAAAACCGAAACGCGAAACGCATTTGACAAAAATGTCAAATGGCATTTTGGGGTCTCCTTCGCGAAGGCGGCAAACACAAATATTCACCCTCGCGGGAAAACCTTCTCACCTTTTTCACCACCTCAAAAATAAAGGAAAAGGAAAACAGAAAAAGGTATCAACTATGTCGTGAAATATCGCGGTCTAGTTACAACTTCAAGCGTTTCCTTTTTGGATTATGAAACCGTAAAAAGCGTCGCTCCCCTCTAAGCTTCATTGACTGGATTTCACATATACGCAAGTGTGTTTTGTATGTGTATTTGGCAAATACTTAACACATTCACTTGCCCCGCATTTTGGTTTCTTTTCCCCTGAAATTTGACTGAAGAAACCGAGGTATATGCATGGGAAATGTATATTTAAAATAAATAATAATAAATAGAAGCAATTAAAAAGATAGTTATAGGAACATTTCACTGCAGACATTTCACTATAATTTCCAAGTATAAATTCAGCAAAAAACTTTGAAGAAGAACAGTAATAAAAGTAAAGTACATTTTTTAGAAATAAGATCCAATTTAGCTGCAAATTGTTGGAAGTTGTGAAACTTGATTAAATATGTATTTTTTTATTCCCTATGTATTTGTTACAAATTGGTTGTATTTTTTAAAATATTCATTAAATTATTCCACAGTATTATTAAATTCGTAACGATTCCCTATTTTTCAGGGCCAACTCCCCCGTCCACCCGCTGGGTTTCCCCAAGTGTTTTGTGGTCGACACCTTTAGCGCTCATCCCAAATATTTGCACGCTGGCAATGTCAATAAAGCGGAGAAGAAAGAAAGCGGGAAACGGAAGTGAAAGAAAGAGAGGGGGAAAGTGCTGGCAAATGGCGGAAACTGTGTGTGGTGTGTGTTTGTATGAGAGGGGAAAAAGGAAAACCCATGGAAGCCGTGTGGAAATTGTGGCAAGATGAATGCCCCAACCGACGACGACGACGATGATGATGTGCCCGCTGGTGCGTTGGCAATTAGCGAGATCTGGAATTTAAACTCGAAATTACAGGAGACCTCCCTCCACTCTCCAGCGATCTGATTCCACTGATATCAGGCAACGGCGTCGGCAATTAATCAACGGCAATCAAACGACGACTGCGAAAATTACGCAATTGCCAAACAACAAATGCCGACAAGTTGCTATCTAAGTAGTGTCATCAATAAATGTCCCAGCGATGTCGGCCACTCCATCAAAAGCCCACTATCACATCCAGTAGCCACAGCCGACGAACAAAGGGTCCCCGCTTAGATACCATTTTAAGGCAAAAAAAATATAAAAAAAAATAAATCAAAACAAAAAATATAAAAAATAAAATAAAACAAATAATATAAAAAAAAAAGAAATATATAAAAGCTTGTAAAAAGGTGTTGTCAATCACGTTGTTGTCAATTGTCAATCGGCTTATCGCCAAGTGCAATCAAACCGAAGCAAAATACAAAACTTAAGACAACCCGGGGAAGAGGAGAGAGGAGAGGTAGGTCTTATCGGCTAAGGGTAAGCGCCAGGCGATAAATCAATCAAATCGCAACGAAAACAAATCAAAGTCAATAATGGCAAATAATAATTAAGCTCAAGTTGATTTAAAGAGCTGAGAAAATATGTAAAACGTTTTAAAAATATTACGTATTAAAAAAATATACATAACAAGTAAGCAAATTTAAGTTTGTATACCCTTTTTTATAAAAATATATATATTTTTCTTAGATCTCGTTAATCTTAACATTAAGTTTAAATTAGAAACTTGACTTAATTAAGCAAAAATGCATTATTTTAAAATGGAAAGCCGTTATATTTTTGTTTTTATTAGTTTAATAAATCTGCATATAAAATTTGTAAATTTAAAGTATTAAAAATTTTGAAATTTTTATACAATTTTAAAATTAAAAAAAAATATAATAAAATTTTGTTTTGTTTTGCAACAATGGCAAGAAATACTCGTCTGTTAAAGCTTATTAATAAATAAAACAGCCATAAATTTATAACCTCCTAAAATGTACAATTTTTTAACCTAATAAAAACGAACATAAAAATGATTTCCGAATTTTAATGAATGATTTATAAACTGCAAGGGTATACATAATGCAGCTTCCCCAAGAGCTTACTTTTCTTGTTTTTTATATAAAAAAAACTCAAGCCGATACCCTCCATATATCCCACACAGAATACAAACAATGTAACCCATTCAATATTTATAAAAAAAGCCCAGCATTTCAATTAGGAGTCACACATAATTGAAAGATTGTAAATTAAATTGAATGTAAATCAAATGCAAAACTCAAAATCGAAAATGCAAAATGACGGTACAATTAGCAAGTCGCTTGTGAAAACTAATCGATGGCAATTAGAAGGAGAAGCTTTTGGCTTAAATCGCTATTATTTGCATATGATTGATAGGCCTGAAAATAAACCCACAAGCACAGACAGAGAGAGAGAGAGGGGGAAAAAAGGGGAAAATTGGAAGAGGGAAGAGAGCAAAGGAAGAAAAGCGCAAAAAATGAAGACATTTACATGACAACATTGTTGCTCGTCACTGTCTCATTTGTCAGTCAGTCCTGGGTTCGTGTGTGCGAGTTTGTATTTGCATTTGTACCGCGCTGACAGTGCCTAAGCGGCCATTTTATCATGTCTTCCTTTCAACACACACCACACCACACCACCCACCCACACACACAGAGAGAGAGACCGCCTACACAACACATATGCGGCAGTTTTGATATGACAAATGATTGGTGACACATCGTGACTCACTCCGTTTTATTCTCCCATTTTTTTAATCTTTTTTTGCAGGGTATTTTAGACTAAGGGTTGGCAGCAGGCACCAATTAACAGCAGAGAAAGCTATCTAGACAGTTATTCTAGAAGAAAATTTTGATTGAAAAATATTATTATTACATTAAAATATCGTTTATTTTCATATATCGAAATATACAGAATCGAAACGTAACACAACTAACGTTCAATATCGAAATAATTAAGAAAATATATATTCCAAAATTTCCATTTAACTAAAGTTTTTGTCTAATTTTGATTAACAGATTAATTTTAAAAACATATTTAAATTTTTATTTTAATATTGATTTGTAACCATGTTTAAATATCGTCATATGTATTGGTATATATTATATTTTGGACATTCATAAATACATCTTAGAAATTTTTTAATCTTTATAAAAGAAATTTTTTTTTTAATTCAAGGGTATGTTGGTTTTGAATTCATGATGCCTTCTATTTTGGTTTTCCCTTCGCTTCTTCCCACCCTTTCTCTAGGCGACTCTCACTGGCCTAAACAAATAGAAAAATCCCCGCGCCAACGGAAATCGGATTAGTGGGAAATATAAAGTTGAAATGGGTAGCCAAAAAAAATGAAATAAATAAATAGCAATGAAAAATGAATATTTAATGGGCATAAAATAAAAAAAAATACCAAGAAAGCAAAGGCTACAAATTAAGAAGAATATATATAAAACCGATCTTAAGAGATATATTTAAACATATACTGCCAATATTTTCTAATTTGTTTAAGAAAACCACTAGGTAAGGAGGTTATATTTAAAGATATTCTTCTCTCTAGCCAATATATAAATTTAATATATATTACTTTTAGAGCTTGTTTTCGCCATTTGCTTGTTTATGATATATCAAAGAAAAGTCCTGTCATCTTCATTTCATAAGAATATAGAGCCGCAAAACACAACTAGCAACTAGAATTTCCATGAACATTTTTCTTACTTCACTTGCAGCAGGACAACAACATATGGAAAAGCAGTGGGAAGAAGAACTGGGGGAAGAATTCATGGAAAAACTCAGAGAAAAACTCGGGGAAAAACTCAGGGAAAAACTTGGGGAAAAACTCTGAACTGAATGCAAAAGGAAGCTTTTATGCTCTCATATCCGTGTGGCACATCGCCTTTGACCTTTTACGTTTATATTCAGTGTCACATGCCAGGACCGGACCAAATGGGGATGCAGGACACACACATCACCTATATGGTCCGGTTTTGTTTTCTTTTATTTTCGATAGAGAGAGGAAAGTCCTTTTGGCTGATATTGATGATGGTCAGATACCGCTGCAACTCTTGCAACTTTAATGGCGGCTTAATTAAGTTAGTCGGCGGAAATTATTGAATTTTACATGAGTGCATTTTCGATTTAATTAAAGAGAGAGGAGGGGTTACCAAAGGAATATATCACGAATATCGAACAGAGGCAGCTGACGATACACAAAGTAAAGTAATTGGATTGCGATCAGTATTTTCGAGGTACAAAAATTGGTAGAAAATGTTTTAAAAATATAAAGCTAGTTTTATTGCAATTTTTAAGTGGTTTAAATATTTTAATTAATAATTAATATTCTTACTATATATTCCTTAAAAAAAAAAAAAAAGGAAAAAAAGGTATTTAATGCTCGACCTACAACCAGTTAGCGCTCCAGACTTTCAAGGTAAGCCTTGGTCAAGAGCAAGCATTGCAGGTAGAGGGAGGTGAATGAGAGTGGGGAGATATGGCCATGAATTAAGCCCAGGTGCAGTAGTGGTAATGGAAATGGCCTTGCCGGCTCGGGAATTAATTCCCGGCCACAAAATGAATCCAAGAGCAAGCCCATCGGCACAACAGGTGGCATATGTGCGTATCTTCTTCATCATCATCTCTCTTCCATTCCATACATACATTTCTCATTCGAAATTTGGCAATCCAAATTCCGGATGTTGGTCACTGGACACACTGGTTCTGAATGCTAATCTGAATGCAACTGGCAAGCCTATAGCCACCTTCGATTCCTGGAATCTGTAATGGAAAAGCCGCCGAATCAAGGCAGGCAACCGCAAGCCGCATGCGAAATGCGCAGATGAACAACAAGCTAGATTGTCCTTCAATTTTTGATCAAGCAAATAAACCAAGTCATAAAACAAAATATAGACAAATGTGAGGGTATAGTAATATTAATTAATTTCCAACATTGGTTAGGGGAGAAACCGTAATTTATTAAGAGAAAATTAATTAATTAATTAATAATAATGATGACCAAAATATTTTAGAAAATATAATAAACGCATAAATTTAAAATTATAATATACTTAGAATGTAAAACAAGCCCATAAACTAGCACAAATGGCTTAATATGTGAGTATATGGTAATAATGATTAATTTTCCCAGAAGTTTTAGAAGCAATAAATATTTATTAAAGCTCCAAATTAAAAATTTACATTGATAACATTGAGAAATTAAATACATAAAAAAGAATATAACAAAATTATTAAGAATACATTTATCACAGTATCAAAATTTA
>JAEIIJ010000859.1:0-48604 GCA_018904815.1 Drosophila ogumai
AGCGCTGTCAAATCTTTAATGAAGTCTCTAATTAATGCGCCAGTGTCATGCCCGTATTAGCAATTACCAAACATTTGTTCAGCCAATAATAGTTTTTATCAGCATTTACTTTAGAAAATATCCCAAATACTTGGACGTATTTATCTAAAACGACCTTTACTGTCTATCACCCCATCCCGCTTGCCTCTTATCTGCACCGCAGCTGGTGGATCATCAAACATATTTTACTATTTTCTTTCACATCAGGCGATAACGCCACCCACTGTGCAGGGCCACTTGGTTGATAACCTCGATCCCAGGCCAGGCTAAAAATTGTGGAATCAAATGAGCAACGTGCTGCGGCTCTGCTTCTTTCCGGGTGAAAGTTATAGCCATTCGATTGACTGAAGACGTGTCCCATTCTTTCTTCTTTTTCCAGTGGAGGGAAGTTCTCTATTGATTCCCCCGAAAAGTCAGCAGTTCTTTAAGCTGCAAAATGAAGTTAGTCTGGAGGAGCTGCGACAGAGATCGGGTTCTCCCGAAACGACTTACAAATTCGAGACGGATCTGGAGATCAATTCTGTTTGGAGTCAGAATAATGATCAATTGCTGGAGATTTTCATCAGCGAGAGTCGAGTGGCTGCAGCAGCAAAGGATCGTTCCATCACCAAGATTCCCGACAGACCATTCTACATCAGTCTGGTTAATGGACAGCCCCATAAAGTCATAGCCCATACTTCCAAGGATCAATCCCTGCTAAATCTGGAGCGTGGCATCGCTTCCCTTCTTCAGTTAAGGTTGGATGCCTCCCAAGGTGAGGAGCTGGACGTTTCTGGGCTGTGTCGTGTGTCCTACAATGTGAAATCCTCAACGAGAGTTGAAAAGACCAAGAGAGACTGTGCTCTGTGGGATCTCAGGGTTACCTATCATCCAGAGGAAGCTCTCGGTGTCAGTCAGCAGTCGCAGGAGCAGGTCTCCTATCAACTTTCTTCGGAAGGATCGCTGCTTAAAGCAGAATCTGTGGAGTCTCATCGTCTGAGCTTGGCAGCCAAGCCGGATGTGGGAAGCGCGGTCAAGAGTGTTTTCATCCTTCAACAGAGCGGCCAGGGATCGAGTGATGTCAAGCAGCTGGAGCAAGACAGTTTAGAGGCGGCCATTGAGGGTCTCCTGGAATGGTATCGCGTCTTCGAGCTGGAGTCCGATGTTGATGGCATAATAAGCGAGTTGAAGGAGCAAACTGTAAGCTGAATGACTTGGGTTTTCTTGACAGAATAAACCACTTTTCTTCATTTTCACAGCTTGAGGAACAACTGAAGGCCTCTCTGGACGAACTGCAGACCGAGGACGTTGGCAAATCCTCCCTGGCATTGGCTTACGTCAAACTCATTCCATTGGCTCGGATCACGAGTCAGGAACGATTTGCAGCTCTGCTCAAAGAGCACTCCAAACTCCTGCCCCAATTGGTGGATCTTCTAGGAGCTGTTCAGACCTTCGATGCCCACAACGCCACCTTTGGCTTCTTATACAAGGAGGCGGACACTTCTAACGCGCAACTGGAGCTGCTGGAGAAGTATCTGCAATCTCTGGCAGTGGCCACGCATCCGGAGAGGAAAATCATTGAACATTTATATGGATTACTTCAGTTGGAAGTCATGGCTAAGAAGCAGGCGAAACTGAGAGATAGCATCATTCAAACTGTAGCCACCTTGACGCGCCAAAGTGGATTCGATGGAAATGATCTTTTGCTGCAGCAAGTGCGGGCATATATCCTGCAAGGAATCACGTCCAAGGAGCCCACATTGTATATCAGGGCTCTACAGAATCTTCAGGATCCCGTCACCATTGAATCACTGCTGGAACAGGCCCAGAGTCGCGACGAACCAAGCATATCGGTGGCTGCCCTGCAGGCTCTCAAATCCTTCCCCGTTGGCAGATTTAATTCCTCGCATCGTCAGCAGTTTGAGGGAATTTTCTATCAGCGAAAACGGAGATTCGACAGCTCGGCACGCACATTGGCCCTGGATGTTATCCTATCGCTGCGGCCCAGTCAGGAGCAGTTGGGCCATCTCCTGGATTATTTGGCCTCCAATGATCGCCAGTTTGAAATAAAAACCTATGTCCTGCAGAAGCTGAGAATGCTTGCCGAGAAGTGTCCAAGATTCAGGGCTCTATTCGAGTCGGAACTGGTCAAGAGGAGTCGTGTGAACAACTACCATGTGCTGGGACAGAAGGGTGAGTAAAAGTATTTTCTTTCCCAGTTTTTGTTTTATAATTTTTCTTTTAAACAATTTCCTTTTTCCAGGTCTCTCCACTGTGCTTGCCCGTCAGCTTTCACTAGCCCCCGCCTTCAATGAGTCTCTCCTAAGTACTCAGGAGGTTCACCAGGGCATCCTTAAGCGTGGCTCTGTGGAGTTCCTGCTCCATGCGGGGCGCTTACAGGCCAGCACATTTAAATTGGGCATCTACACCGCTGGCTTGGGTTCGGTAGTGGGCGATGGCGATGCTGACGACGGCAACGATGCCATCCCAGCAGATGATGAGCTGGGTGGCGAGGAAACCATCACTGCTGGCATGGAAATCAGTGTCCAAGGCTCTCAACTGCGGCCTTTGATCTTTTTTAACGGCCAAACGGAGCTCATGGGTCATGTGTGGGGAGGTACCGCCTCCGATACGACTCCCGCCTATCAGGCCACCACTTTGGCGCAGGACCATGAACGCTACGTAATCCTGGCATCGGGAGCCACCCTCCACTGGCGAGTCTTGGGAGCCAGGACTGTTGATCTCAATGGCAAAGTGGGTTTCAGCCTGTGGAACCGGAATGCCCAGACGGAGATCCAGCAAAAGTGAGTTGAGGATCTTAGCTTTGGCTTTATTTTAATTCAATTGATTATTTGTTATTTCTCAGCACCGGAAGCGCTTTGTTGGGTCATGTGGCCGTTGGATTTACCTACGCAAAGTTGGTCCAGGACTTTAGCCTCATCCACGAACCAAAATTAAGTCTACAGGCGAATTTGGACTTTTATAGTGGCATCAAGCTCTGCATGCAGTTGCAGCGACCGGAGCAGCTGCTAAAGTAATGTCTTTTTTGCCAAATAACTCTGAAATCTCCCTCAATAATCCTTAAATTTTTTTTCACAGACAAACCAGCACTCGATCCGTTTTCCTACAGTCTGTGGATCAACCCTATGCCAAACATGTGAGCTCCAAGCTCTCTCACAAGACTCCGGGCTGCACATTTGCGCTCAACCAGAAGAACAACGAAATGTGCAACGTTATTCTTAACGATTATTAAGATTCCGAGATTTGCTAAATGTTTTCTTGATATTAAAGCCTTAAAAATGTAAACTCAGAGATTAAGACTCGATATAGATGTAAAACTCAAACGAACAAAGAAACGAACAATTTTCTATTACACAGCGAAATCTTATTATTTATCATGGGAAAGTAGGTTCGATCACTAACCATACAAAAAATAGAGTCTTGGGGCCTGTCGCGAGCTATTTTTCGCTCCAACAAAATTGATTTTTTGAATTTAGAGGGACACTGGGATTTTTTAGGGACAAATTTAACTTTTTGAGTTTTTTTTAGGAGGAAAGCCACGTATTGGTATTAATGGTAATTTGTAAAAATGGTCACACTCTCCGCGGCAAAAAGAAAGAAGAAGAAAAACGTCGAAATCGGAAGTAAATAACAATTTGCGAATTCACCAATATAAGCGCCAATCGGAACGTGAGTGTAAAACGGAAACAGACTTATGGAAAAGACATTAGAAAAGAAAGTTCTAAGCTAGAACTACAAAAATAATAATTAGGCCACCAAACGTTGCTCTTCTTCTTGGTGTTTAGAAGAGGAGGCCCGTCCGCTAACACACACACACACGCACGCATAGAGTCGCCCAAAATAAACTGTAATTTAGCAGATTTAAAGCGAGTGCTAATCCGCGACCATAAAAATGCGATAAAATCAATAAATGTGCCAACAGTTCAAGATATAAATGTGCTAAACGAATAACTAAATAATTTAGATTTTGTACACATTTTTCTACTTCACAAACAATTGGAGTGCGAGTGAGCGGGAGAGAGAGAGAAAGAGAGCAGGAGTGTTTTTGTTGTTGCGATATGCGACGTGTTCCGTTTATTTTCTAAATTTGTACGTGTATGTGTATGTGTGTGCGGGAATTTCTGTTGCGTGAAGTTGCAGTAAAAGAAACCACGTGTAAAAGTGTTTTGCAATTTTAGCATTTTATTTTTTAGCAAATAATGATAATGACAATAAAACCTCGTTAAAGTCCATATGTTTGGAGTATTCGTTGGCCTATTCGATCGAAAAATAAGCCTGACAGCAGCTGTCAAAGTCCGTTTAAGTTCGGTTTTTGTTTCGCCATTAAATTTAAAGTCATTACCCGTGGATTTTAACATAAATTAGCCGGCAAAATTAGCATTTGTATTTATCATTTTCGCACCCATACATTGACATTTAAACAGAGTGATAAAGAAAAGGGTAAAAAAGAGAGACTAAGATCATAGCCAAATTTTCTGTCTCTTCTTATTTCAGAGGGATCTCTTTTAATTTCGCCATATAACTGAAATAAAAGCAATGTTTAAGAATACAATTAATTTTGCTTTTCTACTTAAACTTAACTAAAATTTTATAAATAATGGAAACAGAACTTATTTCCCTGCAACACAAACAGTTTTTATTGTTTACAAATACGAAATAGGTTTTGGCCATATAACTATTTTTGTGAACTGCACTGTAAAAAAGGGAGCAATCTCTTTTCCCACACACACTTGCGCACTTTCTGCTCTCCCAGTTTCCTATTCTCTCTCGGTTGGATCGAACGTTCAAACACGTTCGTCACACACATTCTCTCTCGGTTCGGTCGAAACGGAGCCGACGAATATTAATTAAATAAATACTAATATAAATGGAAACTAAAAAATATGAAAAAAATGTAAGAATTTAAAGAAAATTAAAGTTGATTTTTTAAAATTAAATTAAATAATATTTTATTGCTGATTTTCCCAAAATAAAGAGGAATTGAAAATTAGAGACTTAAATTTAGAGTGCATATAAACTTACAAATCTCTTTAAATTTTGTAACAAAAACTTGAAATAATTTGCCACTAAATTGGGAACCGTTTGTTTAAGGTTTTCGATTAAAAAATATATGGATAAACTCAGGAATACACTTTGAATTGCGTGGCATAGCAGGGAGGCAGTCGCTGGTGGGTGGTGGTGAGGTATTCAGTATTCGTATTCGTATTGAGTCAGTTGGGTATTCGTTCACTTCAGATACTCAGTCAGGTTCAGTCTTCTGTCCGCGCTGCTTGTGTCTTCGGTTCCCTAAAAACAAAAAAAACAAAAAAAATAAAATAAAAATATGGATAAAAATAAAATAAAATAATACAACTTAACTGAAATACAAAATTATTCGATAACTTTAAAATAACTAGCAAGTTGCTCATTTGTTCACTCTTTCGGTATCGCTCTGTGTTTGCGTGTGTGTGTAAAGGCCAATAAGTCCCCTCCTTGCCCCGCACCACGCCCCCGGCGGGCATCAAAATAATTTGGATGCAAACACAACAACAAAATATCCTCTTTTTAGAATTTACCTGTGAAAGTGAAAACGTGACAACACGATAAAAACGAACGAGGCAAGCAAAACAAAAAACGAGTGCATAAAAAACACTCTGCTACGCAAACGAATAAAGGAACAGGAGCAGAAGGCAAGGAAGAAGAACAAGTGCAGCGACAAAAAAGAAAAAACAAATAATCAACGAAGGAAGTGCTTGAAAAAAACAAGAACGAAACAACTGAAACTAAATTGACAGGTAAGAAAAAAAACACCCTCCTCTCTTTACCTTTTTTTTATCTCTTGCCGTCCCTTTGGCTGCACTTTTTCGTGTGTTATCTTTGCCTCATTTTTTCTATGATTCATTCTTTTTTTTTCTATTGATAACTTTTCGCAATTCACGACGACTAAAGGTTCGATCGACTGATGAATATTTTCCATGATTCATTCTGACTATAAATTGTATTCAAATTCTTTTTTTTTCGGGTTCATAAAATCCAGTTAGATTTTATAAGCCTTAAAATACCGTCGTTTTTCTTTTGTTGGTTTCATGTGCTTTTTATACGTAACTGATAAGATAGACCATTCTAACCTTGCACAATTTATGACGGCAGCAAACCATGTTTTTTCGGCTTGATAATGGTCTAAAGAAGAGTTAAGAAATGGTTAAACATTTTTATTTGGCCCCCTAAATTTATGCTGTAAGAGAAGAGCACAGACATTTATTTATTTGTGACATTTGCACAGGGATTATGTTTCCAGTGGATCTTACACTTTTATTTGTGTCCCCTAAATTTTCAATTTACTTCGTTTGAATGGGGTTACAAAATAATTCATATGTTTTCCGAGTAAGAATTGATTTAAAAATATAATATTTTGCTAGCTTTTAAATAAATAATTTTCTTTGACCTAGTCTTCTATTAAGTACATCACATTTTACATTCTTGATAATAAAGTACACGGGGATCTTTATTTAAATTGTGATTTTTTTTCCATAATTCCCCGAATCCAAATTTAGATAAATGGCTTTATGGTTTTGTATGACTCAGTTATTGATAAACACGGCTTTTCACGGGTTTGTCAAGATAAATCGTGAAATAGGTTTCTTCACCTGATCGTATTTATTTTTTATGACTTCAAACAATTGTTTAGGCGAAAAATACCATGATTTAGGCCTCTATAAATTACCTAATCTACAGCTTTCTAGCATTGTTGGCTGAACTTGGACGAAACAGAGCAACAAACATTTGCCAAAAATTTAACCTCTGAACGGGCCCCTATCTTATCGTTGGGAGAGATTACTCAAGAAATAACCCACTTAAATAAAAATAGCAAATATATATATAAATGTACATATATGCTGGATACCTTTGACAAAGTTGACTATTTATCTAAATACATTTGACTGGCAATGGACAAATTGTATTTGGGTAAACTGTCTGTCAGCCAGCTCCGTCCAATCGCTCGCTCACGTGAGTTTGACCGATACAAAACGACTTTTCAAATTTGCCTCACAAAATCATAAGAAAAAAAGCAGTCGTGCAATTTACAGATCCGGCAGACTAGCGGGCCAGTATAAAAAGTAAAATAAAACCAAAGCCGACAGACTCGGATTGAGACTCAGACTGGAATCGGAATCAATCGATTTCAATAAGTCAACGTCGCTTTGCATTCGGTCTCACATCCATTCAACCGTCCATCCATCCATTTATCCATATATCGCATATTCAGAGATTTGTGTACGTGCCTGGGCGACGACAACGTGATTTGCCCGGTGATTCACATCGATTATTATTACCAGAGTGCAACTGGCCAGTCTCTGTCTATAAGTCTACGAGTCTCGTTGAGTCTGTGTCAGTCAGTCGGTCATCCAGTTCGTTGAACTCTGCGCGAAGGGCCTGAACTTTATCGAGAGTAACCAAACGAACTAACCCAGTGGATTGCTCGCCCTGGCAACCCATTTTTAAGGTGGCCATAGGAAAATCAATACTTTTTCGTATTAACCCAAAACCCGCCCTGGAAAATCGCTTGCTGCTGCTGTTGTATTTATTTTTGAGACCGCGAGAATGTTGCACAAACTGGCCGCTCGTTGGCCATAAATCTGGCTGGGTTTTGTCATGGGACCTGGTTTTATGTTAAATTACCAGAAAATTAATTGTTTCTGCTCTCGGACTTGTCCTCTTTTGTGGGTGATTGTGGTAAGCTAGGTTAGTGTTGTTACTAAAAACCGTGTGTCAAGGTGGGAATTTTATATAATAATAAACCAATGCTAAGGTAATTTATTTTATTATTATTTTTTTATATTTAAGTATTTATTTTGCGATCACAAGATACCCCTTTATAAAATCCCATTAAAACCTCGGCAGCTTAGTTTTATTATTTACCAAAGATACAACGCAAATCTTCATATAAATACGACTTTCATTCTGTTCAAAGTGATACACATTCGAATCTAATTTTGGCAGATATCCGTTTTTATCCGTGTGATATCTTTTATTGGTCATGATCACCTGATGGATGAGATCTGCGGGGAAATTTCACACATCAGACCGCTCCAGTTTATGAGGCCCTCGCGAAATGCAGGCCGAAATTGAAATGGAAACCCACACACTCGTAAATCCTAATCAAATTTATTAAATCAAGTACTGGCCGCGATGTGTTAATGACAGAACAGAGGAGCGAAACAAATATACGCCCACCAGATGGATTTCCTACACTGGAACAAACAACCGGCGAGCATAAAAAGGCGAGACCAAAATAACATTAAATATAAAACGGGGCACATGAAGGCAATTTTAGCGATATGAACGAGCGCTGCCTCTGTTCCATATATAAATCCTATATAGAGAGAGCGAGCATATACCCGATATAGCGAGCTATCAATTTGTGCCCGACTTTGGATATGACTTTGTCGCTCGCTCGTTCGGTAATTGTGCGGCATTAATTTGTGCAAGTAATTTCATTGAGCCCGAACCCGATCCCGTTTGTTGACAACCGACCATTGCACGGCCAAAAGCAAAAGCGAAATATTTAACAGATGTCGGTATCTGCTGTCTGAACATACGTTATTAACTCGGCTCGGGTAAACATTTCTACATTTTTCCCATTGATTAAATAACCTTGATTTCGACTGACACTGTGTTGCCGTGCTGTAAACGTTATCCGTGCCGCGATATGTAGTCCGGATAAGCTGTAAATCAATAACCAGATCTGGCTATAACGTTATCAACGTTAACGTTGTACTAGGTAGGAAGTGTTGGTGGTGTAAGCTAATTGAATAGAATGGTTTGATATTTAATTATATTATCAATACAAAGCAAGTTCCAATTTTTATTATTTTTTTTTTTTACTTTTCTATTTTTACCCATAGTTGAATAATCGGTAAAGAACTCTTTCAAATTGAAAATAATATTCTCAATTTTCTAGTTCATTGTTCCCTTATCCACCAGCCACAATTGCGTGGGATTAATGTGCAAGCTGTCAACGGATCCCAAGCGATTTTTTATTGTGCTTATCCGCTGCAGTGGGTGGCCACTTTAGCTGGCTGATAACAATCTTAGTTAGTCTCTAGAGCAGAGTGCATTATGGCAATTTATCCGTTGCGACAATAATTTCCATACTTGAGCACCAGCGATGATGCCCCCAGAGACGTTCTCATTGCTCTGGTCGCGTTGTCACTCTTCATTGAGATAAGTTCAATTCGCACAAAAGCCATATAGTTGGGGTCTCACTCGAAAACATCCGGCTCCAGTCTTTTGTATCTGAATCTTCGACAAAGCTGGCGGCAAAACCAGTAAGAACACACGGGGAAAAAACGGTGTACGATCCAGGATCAATCTGATTGGGTTTTATATGAAAGTAAACTAAAACACAGATTACAAGTTTATAAATATTAAAATTGTAAAATTAGAAAGATCATTGAGGCTGTTTCAAAAGTTTTCCGGTCTGTGCAACCAAAAAAATTATGAAAATATTTCTTTAATCCCTTATTGTGTTTTTATATCACCGAATTAAGAATTACTCATTAACAGGACTTTGATTCTTTGATCTTGTATTTCTTTCTGTGCAAAAGAATAACTCGGCTCGACAATGGGCCGCGTAGTTTTCTTTTTTTTCGCCCATTGTGCCTGGCATACAGGCGTTTATTTTATTATACACATTTGAATAAAGTGAATTACGTTCGGAGCAGAGCAGACAACGACAAAAAAGAGCATAACAGAAAAAGGTCCCAGACGCCAGGTTCAGCAATGTGTGCTGAACTCCGCCCGCCGACGCTTAATTGAATTGAAAACTGAAAAATGAAAATACAAAACTGAAAAGTGAGCTCAAACCGGACCCGAAGCAAAACGAATGAAAGCGAAACAATTCCCCCACAGAACCCAGAAGCAACTAACAGAGGAATTCATGTAGAGCGATTTGCGAAAAATTCTTGAGCTCCGCTTCTTTGTGTTTTTTGTTTTGTTTGTTTGTTTTTTTATTCCTGTTTTTTTTTTCAGAACCTCCGGGTTCCTTTCTGTTTTGCTTGCATATTTTATGTCTGTTTATTATTTTTCCCCTGGCTAATTTGAAGCTTTCGATCGTTGAGTGATTCAATTATTTGGTTCTGCCTCTGGGATAATTCAATTTATTTCTGCGTGGGCCGGGGTCGGCACAGATTTGCTTTAATTAATAATTTGTATTTCGTTTGCTGTGATGTGTATGCAAATTGTGATGCTTCCGGAAGTGTCAGTCATGGTCACTAATTATTCAGCATCTGCTTTGCTTTTCCCTGCTAAACGAAGCTAAATTAAATTCCCACAGCAGCTAGGTAATAAATTTTAGTGTGCTATTTATGGACCAGAGAAAACAGTTAATTGTCTTTAATTTGTTTATGTTCAAAGATGGAACACATTCTTAAAATTATACGACCCAAGTTTTATAATTTATCTACGGATTTTGGGTGTGTTTAGTAAGTAGGGAAAATGTCAAGTTTTGATAGCTCTTACTTACCACATGGACTGCTTAATGCTTTTGAGGCATTGTTGCCAGACTCCAGAGTCACCAAATTTCTCTGCACTTCCTCAGCTCACACGTTATTACCCTCTGCCCTACAGCAATGACAAATAACCAATTTATATAATTCCTAGAAAACCATTTTAAAGCAAATACCATTATAATGATCTTAACATTGCTGTGTGAAAAATGTAATTATTCCGACATAGAATTAACATGGAAACACTATCCGTGGTTAACAACCCATTCGATTCCATTGAAGTTCATCGGTCTTGACGAGGGAACTTCTCGGAACGAAAAATATTCCATTACACAGTTGCAATTGACGCAAATCTCTTGCAGCTCAAAAGCCAAGCTTTTGTTAATTTTACGTGTCTGTGAAATTAGCGAGTCTTTGTCTGCCTACGCATCCATATAGCATATTTCCATATTTCGGACATTTTGGCGAACGTGATCGCACAATAAGAAGGCGGTATTAGGCGGTTAAGAAAGTTAGCGAATCACGAAACACGCCCACCCAGCTGCAAAAGTCGAAGACTTTGCCGAAATGTTAACTCGTGCCTAACCTAAAATGGTATTGTATAATAAGCGATACCGAATTACACAAAATACAGAGGCAAAGGCATGGGCACTGCCACGCAAAATGAACACGCTATAAATATTTAGAAACAAGCCTCTCATTGTTTACAAAGGCGAGTAACGAAAACAAAACCAGCGCTAAAGCTAAAAAGGCGAGCAAAAAAGCGTCGTCGATAAAGCGAATCGCTGCGAAAAGCACGTGATGGTTTTGGCGGCGGCTCACTTGGAATCGAAACGAATTGAATTGAATCGAATTGAAACGATACAAAAAGCAAGCGAAAAGGCTAACTGAAACCGAAACTCGGCTCTCGAATATCTTTGGAGTTCGCTGGAATGCCAAAGGCAAGTGTGCGAGAGACACTGGACTGACTCACGGCGGGCTCTTACACATTTTGGCAGAGTTTCGCGAAAATATGCCATATGTAGGTACTCCTCTATATATGTAGGTATATAAGAGTAAAAAATACATTATGATGCCATGATGATGGCATCGAACCGGTTCCCCGCAAGCCGGCCAGCGAAATATTCAGTATCGGCGAATGCACATCGCTGATAAATCTACAGTAGCTATCGGTTGAATGTTTCTGTTCTATGAATAACACTATTATATTTTTGTATTTTATGACCTAATTCCAACAAAGAAAACCTGTCGTGAATTTTAAAAAATATTTAATCTTTGAGATCAAGTTTGTACCTTAGGCATTTCTACTGTACATAAAAAAAGCGATTGGCCAGCCTAGTGGGAGGAGTTTGATCTGGTCACACGCTCTGAGGTTGGCCATTGCCAAGATTTACAAGCCAGCCAATGTCAGCGACTTTAAAAACTACACATTTACTATTTTTAGTCAGCAGTCTCAGGCCCGACTGATAGCTCGTGACACAGTCCCCAGTTCGAACGCTTATCAAAAAATGCCGAAACAAATGCTCAACTTTGACGCTCTTTCTCGCAAAATCAAAATAAATTGCTCGCCGCTGCCGCTTATCATCGCGTTTGGTACAAGCCAACTGACTTTTTAATGCTTCTCACATTGGCGCTATCTTATCGGACAAAATATATAAATATTGTGCGTATTATGCATATTTTATGCCGTCAACGCGAGTTCTAAGTCACAATTTATGTCGCACGCCCAAACATTTGACATAATTGTTTTTCTTTTTTGCTCCCCATGCTTCTGATTGAATGATAAAATAGGTGATAATTTACATGAGGCATCATTTTAGTTTAAAACTTATAATTTAAAGGTACGAAAAGCCGAGGAAAAACGGAAATATTTGTAAAGTAACTCCAAAACAAATATATATAAATTTAACAACCAAATTGTTATGGAATAAAAGCAGTTTCAGTCGTCATCGACAAAACTGAAAAATGATTTTCCCATTCCCACCTAATCAGTGGGATTTTTTTGTTCAGAAATTTTAACCAACCCACGTCTCCACTGTTATTATTTTCCTAATAGCAGTTATTAATATGTCACCCTATCAGGTCCACGTTTTCAAGGATTATATAGATTGTTTAATCTAACCGAAAACGGATTTCAATTAATCTAGTTCTCATGAATTAGCTAAAGAGATTTCTGGAACGGGTAATAAAATGAATATTACAGAAATGATTATTTATAATTTTTCAATTATAGCTTGCAAAATTTATAAGGCAGCGAACATATTGTTTATTTAAACAACTTGAAGTTTCCTTTTGGGTGTGTTGCAATTCGCCAAGTGTAAACAAAACACCACCCGCTGTGTTTCATGTTTTATTATTATTATTTTTTGGTTTTCGCCCAAGAGATGTAGACAGGGCGTCAGAATTTACATTACTTTGTTATATAACAACAGGCCCTGCTGTTCTTGGCCGTGTCGTATTCCTCCAGCGATTTGGCATCGTTTTAGGGACCATTAGGCTGCCCCCGAGGCGACATATGGTGGGATGTATATGTATATTAAATTGTCCATGTAATTAGCCATAATTCGAGTGCAACGGCTACTGACGCTGATGTCTTCATAAAAGTTTCATTGACCAGGCCCCAAATGCGAACATTAGCTAATGATGGCCATATAGAAAGCGTTTTACATGCATATTAAGTGTCGAATAGTGGCAAATTAGCTACAAAACGTCTGAGCTTTGGCGATATATATAATTTTAGGAAATATAGCCATATGGCGGGGATCGAATGCTCGTCGGTTGTGTAATTATTTTGGGTTTATGGATATTTGAGCGGCCGACGTGTCGTATGAGTAATATCTCCCTATCATCCGCCGTGTTGTCCAAACATAGAAAAAAAAAGGCTACAAGCCAAAAACAGAACTAAGTATGGCAATCATTATGACACACCCCTTAATGTAAACACTTTAAGTTCTGGGTACATCTCCGTATGATTCACGTGGCTCCATTTCGCCAGGCCATAACATTCTCAACATGGAAAAAAATACTGACAACGCTGCGCTTTGCCTATATTTTTCGCCCATTTCTCTGCTGCATGCTCGTTTTTCTGGGCTGCATTGTAAACTTATTTTATTTTTCTGCCAGCCAAGCAAAGAAAACTGGACAAGCAAATATGTTGGAAATGCGCGCTTACATAACACATTCGCTGGAAGTTTTTGTGGCCCCTTTGGGGAGTTGCTTTTGCGGAGAGTGTGGTGTTGGGTGGCCAAAAAAAAAAAAACTCACAAAATGAGGAACCGAGAGGCAAAGCTTTTGGCGGCTCCAAGTGGCTCCCAGTTACGAGTCTGCCTTTGTTTGGCGGCTCCAGGGACGATGCTGGTTATGTGCGAGGTTTGCCCCAACTAAAGCTTAAACTTTAAGTGACTTAATAAGTTTGCATTGTTTTAAAGTAGATTTTATAATCTCGGATTTATTTTAAATAAGTTAAGTAAGTTTTTACTTTACTTATTTCCTTGCATTAAAAAATATATATTATTATTATAAGTTTTGCTAATATTACGAACTCTATATTGTAATTAAATCCAGATTTAAAATAAAAGTTTTATAATTTAATATAACTATAATATAGTTATGATATGATTATGAATAACTTTGAAGATTTACTTATCAATTTATTAAATTGTGTACCTAAAATTATTTGTAAATTATAGAAATTTAGGTGTTAAAATACTTTATATCAACACAAGTATTAAGTCAAGTGTGATTTTTCAAGTGATATCGTAGGGTCCTTTTTAGCTATTTTATCTTTAATGCTATTAATGTCAACTTTATTTGTTTCGATGTCTATAATATTCGTTTTCTGCCTTATCTTATCTTTCAAGACATCTGCTAGCCTATATATGTATGTACATTTATAACCCCCGTTCCGTGCGACTTTTCAAGTAACTCTCGCAGACTAGCCACAAAAGCTGATGTTGTATTTTTTATTTTCCTGGCATTTGTCGGCAGTGGCTTTTCCTTGTGTCTAGGCCAAGTCAAGTCGGTTTTTCAGGCTCATATTCAGTTTCAGATTCAGATCCAGAGGCCTGGCCAAATGCCCATATATACCATAAGTAACACAGCCCAGGGCCCGTTTCACGTGATTTTTCTTGCCAGCGAGTATCTCTGGCGTTGTGCTCATGTGCAATGATTATGAAATAAAATGCAGCCCCAGCTACCGTTGCAGTTGCTGCTGCTGCTGGTGCAGCACTTTTTTGCTCTCGAGTTCAGTGACCCACCAGTGAGCTCGATTGTTGTGCTGTTTGTGGCAAGTGCACTGTACAGGTTTTCCTTTGTTGCCAAAATAAAATACAAAAGGAAAAAATAGAGAGATAAAGCGAAAAAATCAGCAGAGACCCATAAAACCTTGCGTGTATGGCATTTTCAGCCGTCACGAAGTCTGCCGCCAAAAAGGAAAAAAATAATAAAAATATAAAAGCATTCAATAGGCGGCGGCAAGAAGGAGATACTGAAATCAGGTCAACAGCTCGGGGCCCCGTTTTAATTGTTCGTGCTGTCTGACAAATTTCAGTTTCAGTTTCAGTGGCTGTCCTTGCGGCAAGTTGAAGTTGATTTCCTTGCCAATCCGTCCGCTCTTGGCCTGGCCCCTCCTCTGCCCTGTGTCCTTTGCTTGCCCTCTGCTCTCTTGTGTCGTCTTCCTCCCCCTAAATAAGCTTAAATTGATTCGATTACACTGGGGAAATAAATGGCTTGCAGTGCCATCAACAGCGAACAGCGTTAAGACAGAAAAAATTAGGGAAATATAGCATATCCTTTAAATAATTTAGTTAGGTTTCTTTTCTAAAAAATACTTTATGTAGATTTATAGCTTGCACTTTGGTATTGTTGAAGTTCAGGTTGTCAGAACCTTAATGGAAAATTTCATAGATGATGCGACATTTTAATAAGTTTTCCTTTTCCATTACTTCCCTTTATTGAATTTATTGCCGCCTCCACGCTGAGAGAGACAGGTCTTCAATTGCATTATAAGTTTAGAATATTTCAATATTTTTCTTAGGATTAGATTACAAGGCTGCTATAACTACATTGTAAGGTCCTGGTTTCGCTATTGTCCTCGCTTCCTGCCTTCCTTTTCGTTTGCTCATGCGTGTGTTTCATTCATTCATTGATTTCAGCTCCAGGACCCTCTCTCTGCTCGCCATTTTCCCCAGGACTCCCCTATTCCGCTCTCTCTCTCTCTCTCTTTTTGTGCTCCCAGTTCAGTCCCGTTTCTCATTCTCAGGGTTTTAGTACACACCCTGTTTGAGTCGGCACTACGCAATTCTATCCTTGTTGTTATTTTTCGGTCTGCTGCTGTTGCTGCTGCTGACGCAAAGTGTCCTGTCACACCCACACAAAAAAAGCTAAATAAATACACCAATACATATAAATGTACATGTACACACACCCCCACAATGAGCTTTGTGTTGTCCTACATTTTCCGTACTTTAAGGACTTACCGAACCGAGCGATGGCATAATTTCACTTCCCTTTTCAACTGTATTCCCCTTTATTCCTTTATATATGCCTGTATTAAGGGTATTTGACAGGACTGTAAAATCCTGACCTTATAAAACATATATTTTATTAATCTTAAGGAAAGTAATAAATTAAAGGAAAGAATTAAATTAATTCTCTAAATCTCGGAATAAAAATAATAATAATAATACATTTATTTTTAAAAGCAAGAGAATCCTGACTTCGACTAGTCCGAACTAGCCAGCTTTTCAGCTGAAATTGACACAGTTTTCATTGGAAGGAAATGGGTTCTGAAAGGACTTAGGGGTGTTTAGGGGTGGCGCGAGGCGAGAAGAAGGATCTGGCCTAAGTCAATGCACTTTCAAGGCATTTTCGAGGATTTTTCATGTGGAATGCTGACAGCTGCTTGGCCTAGTTAGAAAGCGTTTTCGCATGGCTTCGAAGGGTTCCTCAGGTATGGCTTAAAAGTCGGCCTGCCAACGACGCCACACCCCCCTTCATATCGTATGCAAATTCCTCTGAAGTGGGAGGTCTCTTGTCGGTTGCCTTCACCGGCGCTATATTTGGGCCCCCAAACAGTCGACCTAGTTATTTCAAAGCTGTCATTTATTTAGACGCTAATTAATTTGAGAATAAATGGAACTTTGATAACTATTCCTACATAAGCAAGGGAATATAATTAAGGCTTACCTTGGAGAGAATAAGAGAAACGCTAACCGCTGGCACTATTTGGATACAAAAAAGTACAAGAAATATTAAAAAGTTTATATAAATGTATAGAGGATTTGCAAGCTGAATTTTTTAATTTTAGTTAGCGAAGATATTTATTTAAACTTATGTATATCTTTTATATATTATATATATTTAATTCGTTTATTAGGTATCTCTTATCTATTATATGTTGAATAGATTTGGTCATATACTTTGTATATTGTTCTTTTATGTAATGTAATCTTCTAATTAAGTATCTAAAGTGTGAAAAAGGACTTAATTCCACTTATGGGTATTTAACTTAATTACTTTCATTATCTTTTTTCGCTCTTTCAAGGAGTTACTATTGTTACCCACTTTATTTCTTGCAATCTAACAAGGTCCCGCACTCGCTTATCAAGCAAGCAGGGATTAACTTTTGCTTCCCCCTTTGTCAAAACGAACAGAAAGCACGAAATAAAATATTTACACAGCTTGCTAGAAGCTAATAACTTCGGTGAACTTTGGCGTGGTGGAAAATTACTTGGAAACCTCAAAAGTTTTCCCTCTTCGCTAACTGACGCAAATTGCACCGAGAATAAACGTGTCGAGAGTCGGATTGAATTGGATCGAATTGAGTCCCGACTTGACCCCCACAATGGTTGCACTTGCGTCACCATTTAACCACCACCCACAAATCCACGTAATAGTTTCGGCATTACATGGACCTCGGGGTCTGTTAGCCCCTGGTGGTGGCCAGTGATTAGTAACGAAAAAGCCAAATACCCGATTTAAGTAAATTCCCAGCTAATTTCGAGTATTTTTCTCGGCTATTTTCGGACTCTAATTGAGTTGTTTTGGTTTCGCTTTTTTTGGCTGCCAATTGCCAAAGGCTAAAGTCGTGTTTAATTTGTGAAATTTGGTAATTGAACGCGAAAAAGTAAAAAAATTAACTTATAAATAGATTTTTTTTGTTAAAAACATTAACTAATGCTGTGAAAACTTGGTACATTTGGTTTCGACCTCCGGCCTGTCAGTAATTTCGTACGATTTTTTCTTAAATTTTTCCAGCTTCTTTTGGGTTGACATCTCGCGACACCGACATGACATCTTGTTGGCTCATTAGCATAAACGTTTTAATTAGCTGTGTTGGTCCCGGGGAACGTTAATTGATTTGGTGCGGTGCCGAAACATTATGTTTTCTCTAGGCTAAGCTGAGTTTAGTTGAGTTAGTCATTGTAAACTGTCCAATTGAATTCAATTGAGTGGCGTTCTGTTTGATTTCATTAGCGCAAATTGGGTGCATTATAACATTTAGATAACGTTCTCAAGTCCGGAGGCAACAAACGGCAAACAAACAAGCAAACAAGCAACTCGACTGCAGTGTAAACGATTGTTAATAACTTTATATACAAGTCCAAATGATACCTGTCGCCTGTCGCCTCTATTTGTATAAAGCCGCTGCCTGCCTGCTGACGACGTAACCCGAGGCACCTTGAAAAAAACTAGACATAGCATAATATTGACATACATATGAAAATTGCACATTACCAATATTGCAACGAAACGCAGTGAATCGCCATAACCTGAGCCGAGTTGAGTTGAGTTGAGTTGAAATGACTGGAGTGAAGTATGAAATACAACTGTTTGGCCAATTAACGTGGCTTAAGTGCCCCGGTATTTGTTCTGAGGGGAAAGGGCGGAGCTATTTACTGATTCAAGTAGGTGGAAATTATTTGAGGTAAAAGGCTTTCCGATTAATAATGAAAAAACAATTCGAAAGCGTTGATGAGTTTGTTTCTTTTTATTATATAACCTAAAAGAATGGAAATCTTGTCGAGTATTCCGAAACATTTTTTTGTAGTTGTGGTTAGACACGATTTTGTGTAAATAATGCATTTATATTGTTAAAATATTTCTTTATTCAATTTCATAAATAAGCAATTTTAATCAAATTTATCTTATTTGATATAAAAGTTGTTTGCGGTTCTTTTTGATCCCTGTGCTATATAGTTGCGTTTTCCCCGCTTTTTGTTCGCAGATAATAGCAACACATTCCATATTAATTATAAGACACTTCAGTCAAAACTTTTCTTATCTGCTGTTGGCCAAACACAGTTTGCTTTGAAACTGCCATAGATACAACTTGTCTGGGCCACAAATCCGATTGACGGCACCTGTTCTCCTCCTCTCTCTGCTTCCTTAGCTCTGTGGCCAGGTAAAAAGTCCGACACCTTCTATCGGACAGCCAATCAAGCAAACGCAGCGATCTATCAGACCTGTCCGTCGGTCCCGTCCGTCTCCCTCTCTCTCTATTATAAGCGACGTCCGACCCTCGTAGGCCCCCGTAAAGCCCCCTGAAATGTGGTTCTGGCTGCAGTTGACAGGCGAAATCATTAAGAGTGTCAAAGGAAAACTGAGAAATAAAAACACAAGTAAAAATAATAGAAGTGTCTGCCGGTTGTTTCTGTTTTTGTTTGGGTTTCAATGCGTGCCCGGAATATTGTTGGAAAATTTGCAATTCAATTTAGTTTATTTTTTTATTTAGTTGTCTCTCTTTTTCCGCCAACTTTGAAGCCCCATTTGGCATCCGAATTGTGACGAAAACAGAACGAAATATGTGAGTAAAGTTTGCGGTAAAGTAAGGGAGAGAAAAACCACTTTAGATAAATAGCTAGTCTTTTAGGTTGTCGGAAAGGAGAGAATAAAGCAGTTGAATGTTAAGTATACGCCGCGTGTGGCCACGCTTGATTAGGCTAAATGAGTTGGTTGGCTTAAGGTGATTATTAACGATGGGAGTGCCTCCCATCTTAGGTTGTAAAAGGTCTAGGGAGTTGAGAAATTGTTCGTCATATTTTCCCCATTTAATTTAATTATTCGTTTCCTTTATTTCAAGGGATTCTTTTATTTTCAATTATATTTTACTAAACTATGCTCCTTTTTCTAAAATACGACTTTAGTATTGCCCGTTAATGGCTGTTAAATATTTCTATTTGATTTATTTCAACTAAATGCTGCCTAAAACCCAGGATACTTTTATGAACTTTTAAATAAATTGTTTCGCAATTCTTTGTATATTATAAGTGCGATTGTTTATGGCCGAGTGAAATATTTGCGCCGGTTTATTATTTTTTTCGATTTCTGTTTGGTTTAATTAGAAATCAAACCGGCTGCTGCTGTTGGTAATCACAAATACCCTCAAAAAAGTAAGAGTCTTATATATGCGTGCGATTTTATATATGTACATACACATATATATTATAAATCTGGCCAGTTCGCTTTTTATAGCTGGGCCGAAATTAATGAACGGACCAAGTATTTTATGGGGGAACGGCGCCTTTGGCATTATATATATTTTTGAATGGGTCATGTCATTGAACTGACTTGGATTCCGATTCAAAGGATTGCTTTCCATATGCCATCGCTGCTATCTGCCGATTGATGTTGATTGACTCCCGCCCGAGTTGTTTGTTTGTGCTGTTTGAAACAATACGAGAATAATAAACAAATTTCCCCTTTCTTAATTTCATTGCAGACTTGGAAAAGCCGCCATATTCTTCGATTTGATTATCACACAGCTATGCCCTTGCAGTGTTCGTGCTAAATCGTTTACTATAATGAATTCCGCGCGGCATCATCGTATTGGAGTGTTTCTGTCTCCATAAGTTGGCCACCAGTCACGTCACACTTAATCTAAACAACACGATATCTAACAAAACGCAATTTGAACAAGGCTCGCAAATTGATTTCCACGCAACGGAAACGGAAGGCAACGCTCTGCAAAATAAAAGCCATCTAGTCAAACGGAAACATCGAAGGAAACGCACCATCCAACAGCTGCCCGGTGGGAAGTGAGTCCTCAAGTGGAAACGCAGACCCCAATCCGAACCTAAACCCAGATCAAAACTTGACAGCCGAAAGGACCCCAAGAGTGACCGCAAAGCTGGCTAAGAAGATGCCATACCACCGCGGAGGAGATGCCTCCTCGCAGGCCGACAAGCTGAGCGGTATCGTGGAGGAGAGCGACCTGTATGAGGGGTTCGCTCCTCACGTTGAGACTTCGGGAATCAAAACCCTTGACTTTTACAATCTACCAAAGCCCACTGGTGAGTACATATATTATTTAAAGTAGATTTATGGAAGGTAAAATTATTTTAAATAATAAAAGAGTTTCATTTTACTTTAAAAGTTTTGAAAACTTTTTGTAAAGCAAAATTAGTAAGCAGAACCAATCGTATTTTATGGGAAATGATTAGTTAAATGCCTTTTTAATTTTATTGATTGATTTTCAGCTTTTTATTTGTTAGATAAACTTACGGTTGATTCTAGCTCTAGTCCGCTGATTTGATTCATAAAAATCTATATTTATTTCCGAGCAAATAGATCTTAAATATTATTGGTCGCTTAATTTGTACTTGAGACAATTCTGTGATATTGTAAACATAATTTTTAAAGACTATAAGACAGTTAAAAATGTCTTTAAAAGTAGTTTATTTTCATTCTTAGTATTTGTTTTATTCTGTTTACCATTTTTCTGTGAAATATATAAATCAGAAAGGATGCAAATAAACAAAGTAAATTTAAACAAGAGCAGAATCTCATAAATATACTGTACAAAAGCAAATACCGGCGAACAAGTGATTAAAATGAAATGATCAGCAGAAGTAAGTAGGACTGAAAAATAAAAGTAAAATCTCTGCGCAGACTTTAATGAGTTTTCACATGAAAGATCAGATGATTTACCCAGGCCATTCCACAGCACATGCTTCATTCATTGAGTGGGAAATTTTAATTTATGCAGTATTTGTTTGCTTTTTATATTTCGTTTCGTACAAAATACCTTAATCAATAAACAGGCCGAGAACGGTCGAGTGAGAACCAAAAGTAAACACTAAAATAAATTAATTATAGGTATTTAGAAAATAATCATGGCGTTACGCCTTGCCATTCTGACCCCCGTCCGTGCAAAAACACGATTCTAGTATATTTCTCACTGGATATTTTTCAGTGACTGCTGCTGCATATATATTTTGTTGGGCTATTACTGCACGCAACCGTGAAATGAAATAAAATAAAAATATATTTGTATTTATTTAAGAAAAACCCGACGGCAACTGCCTGTCAAATTAATGCAACGGCTATGTGTAAACATCGCCACAGCAGCAATTTTTGTATTTAAATTCGATTCGGACACAAAAAAGGTTGAAAAAATGCTGGTATTGATTTTCTGCTGTTATCAAAACATTTTATTTATGCAGAAGGTCTGAATTGCTAAAAAAATATATATATTTACTTGATTTAACTCCCACTAAATGCTGTAATATGTCGTTTTATCAAGTGTGCCACTTTTCCTGCCCTTCTCTTCAAGTTTTGTTTGTATTGATTCGTTTTTATTCGAAAATGGAACTCTTTATAAATTTGTTTACTTCCATTAAAAGTGCAAATTGCTATTTACATACAAGTTTTACAACGAATTTTTCCCCTTACAACAAGTAAGGTGAGCATATACAGTTTTTCATTTCGTGGAACTTAAATTGCGCCTAAGTAAAGGAATACAAAAAATGACAATTTTATATAAAACCTAATCCAGATTGTTGGCAAAAAACGTTTGCCAATTTTTAATTGCGTCTTATAATTACAATAAATTGGTTGTGCAAATGGCCAAATGGCAATTTCGATTTATTTCAATGAGGCATCAAAAGCAATTGCAATTTAGAGCCAGAAAGACGGCAGAAATATTTCTAGATCGAAATTGTGTGTGATTATTTTGTATATTTTTACTTTGATTTCCAACTTTACTAGCAGCTCTCGCTGTCTGTCAGAATGGCAAGAGGCGAAAGCCACTAAATGTTATTTCGATTCCAAAGGCAATCGGGCGATGCGATTCAATCGAAACATTAGTGCATCATCACCCCCACCGACGACATTGGCCTTGATTTTGATTTACAAAATAATGAGTCTTGTGCGGGAAAATCCATTAAATGCATTTGGATAAAACCCATGTCTATATATAGGAGTCATCCCACCACCTTGTTGGTTTTCCCCCTCCGGGAAATATACGTAAAATTGACTGAAATTGAAAAATAAAAAAAATATACAGTTTCAATATTTTACTATATTCCATTTATAAGTGCTGAATATTCGTTTAACATTATGAATTCAGACTATAGAATTATTTTGGCCTGCGCTGCTGTTGTGGGAAAAGCAAACAAATAAAAACATTCACGTTTTTATGGCACTTGGCTTGCGGCCAATTAATTTGTTTAAAAATAAATGCAATTTTTTCATCACTCTCGTGCCTGTGGCTGTTTGTTCAACTGCTTATGTTTCGCCATGATTTTTTTTCGTGTGTAATATTTTGCGTGTTGATAAAAGTTATTTGATTTGAATCAGCTGCTGATCATGTGATTAAATTTTAGATGCTATATCGCCAAACGAGAACGAGAAAATTTATGAGCAAAATGTTGCTTAGATATTTATGGTGGAATTTATGTTATAGCTTTAAGCACATAATTTAGGTATAAGAAGTGGTTAAAATAAACCAATTTTTATCGAACTAGAATATGTGCTATATATTATTTGTCAGAGGCCAAACCTGATTTCAGAAAAAAAAAGAATTGTTTTAACCGAAAGCAAACCTCGGATATTAATTAACCTAACAATATTAATAAACCCTAATAATAATAATTTTTTATATGATATATATTTTTGGGGAATTTTCTGTGTCATAGACCTGGCCACGTGCCATCCTAAAAACAGATAGTATACCCGAATATTAAAATAGCAAGCAAAAATTCGAATCTTTATGGCTTAAAATCGAGAATTTATTTGTTGTTAGCAATAACAACATTTTTGCTTACGCAAGCAAATGGAAACAGAATATTTTCCCATTTTTTCACTCATTTTCTTTTTTTGTTTTTTTCTGCCGTTGACGTGCAGCGAACCCAAATGAGAAAAAAAAAGATTTTGTTTTGCTATTTAATGCCAAATTATGTATTGGCAAAAAATAACAAGACATTCATGAAAAATAAAGAGGGGGAATAAATTTTCATTCAAGAGGAATTTTTTATGATCCACTTGTACGATTGAAAAAAAAATGGTTTTCCAACCTAAAACAAAAATCAAAAGAATTTTATTTATTTCAAATAGAAAATTTTCCGCTGATCAGGCGATCGTTGCTATAAATATATATGATTTTTTACCGATACGCCCAATAACGGATGCCTCAGTTTTGCGTGGCACACGACCCCTCAATTTCTTTCTTTTCACGTGCCTCGGAAAATGTGCGAAAAGTGTGCCCCGAATGAATCTCTAAAATTCTGTAACTGACTTAAACTGGTTTTTGCAAATTCGCTTTGTTTTATTTTCGGTTTATTTATGTTTGGTATCGTGCTTTGGCTTTCTGTTTTGGTTCTGCCTTTATTTTTAGTTAATTTCTATTTAATTTGTTTTCAAGAGGATTTTCTCGGTGATTTGATGGGGTTGCAATTGCAAATCTCTTATATAAGTCACTCATTCGCATATTTTATAGTCAGTAAATTTGGTGCGATTTTTTGTTCAGTTCTTTGTGGATATACATTTTTGATATATAACTCATTGGGATTCTACTTTTGTATATTTTGTATTTATTTCTTGTCTTTTCATTTCTCTTGACCGCTTTGACCGCTGTCCCAGAATGAAAGTAAAATTTATAAATATATTTTATAAAAAAACCCCCCAAAAGAGTTCGTCTTTTCGGACAGCCACTTGAGCAACGTTTTTAAGTTAAAGTTTATTTGTGCTTTAGTAGATTAACACATTCCGAAGTATTCTTTTTAATGCTTTATGTGTTATCAAGTTTGCCTTTTTTTTTCGCTTTTGTACTTTTTTTGGGGTGTGAAAAATTAGGTCAGAAATATTTGACACTCTGTGGGATGACATCCAGATTTCATGATTATTTATATTTTAAGTTATCTGTCTTAAATTGTATTATTTACCTAGCCTAATAATTAAAGGTTTCCTGAGATAAATTAAATTAAATTCAGGGTTTGTTGAAAGGTATTTCATGTTCCATGATCCCTTTATTTTTTGCTTTATCATATTAGTTCAGAAGATCAAATCCAAAAACCACATCACACGCCCACTTGTCGTTAGTCTTTTGATCTTTGGAGGCATAAAACAATCAACAGCTTTGGCCTGTTGAATATCTCGGTGATTCGGATAATGGACGAGGAGGAGCCAAGTGAAAGGGCGGTGGATTTATTTATTAATGGCACTGTTTGTTTGTCCGCCAGTATTATATCTCTATCACTATACTTTGCGTGACGAGTGATCGTGAATATCTCTCTCTGGCGGTGGTCTCCCAGTTCTTGATTCCAATTAGGAGCGGAAGGTCTTTCAGCGAGCATGGAATACAATTATGAAAAATACCTATCCGTAAATCAAAGGAAAAATTATTAATTTCATGGATAAAAGTTTAGCTAAAAATCAATATCAATATAAAAAAATATATGTTTATATGTATTTTATTAACAGAAATTATGATTTGCTAACCATTTAAATCAAAATATATAGTGTGTAACTTAATTAAAAATAACAAAGAATCTGACTTCTGTTTGAGTTGACTAAGGCTTCTGAATTAATGTTTACTAATAAAAAATTCAGCAAACTTATGAATGACTTGAGTCATTTAGTTTTTAGTGTAACCATCAATCGATAAATTGAGTTGAAAGGAAATTCTTAACTTGATTTAGTTTGTAATTGAATTTCCTTTAACCTATTCCCTTTTGTGTTGGCGGCTTGCTCTTTTGGCCTCTCTGTCAACAGCGGCGCCTGCAATTAGACATATTTATATATGGTAGTATGGCAGATATATAGTGGTATGGTATGGCAGATATATAGTTTTATGTACATACACATATCTTGTTAGGTGCGTCTGTGTTTGAGGTCACTGAGCATTAGAAGAAGCTTTTCTTTAGCAATATATGTGCGTTGCTGTTTTGTTTACATGCTCTTTGCTTTTCAAATGCCTACGCTGATAAATTTTAAAAATAGCAAACACAAAGTAAACAGGTGCTCTGACTATAGAGATTTTAATATACTCTTCCTACTTATTTGTCTTGATCTTAAAAAAGTTATTTAATTTTAGATTTTTAAATTTTTTAATAAATTTATTAGCATTAAGACCAATTTCGCTAGAGAAACTTTTACAATATAATGTTTCTACCGCATTAAAAAACTATAATACCTTCTCGTAGCGCATGCGGCTAAAATAAAAAAAGAGAGAACATTCTTAAAATAAAGTTACACAAAAGCTAAAGAGATATTTTGCCGGCCGATAAAGCTCCCTCTCTCATTTTGGTTTTAAGTAACTCTCCCTCTCAGTTTTTCTCTGCCGGCGATAACAATGTTTGCATTTCTCACTGTTTCAGATAACACAGTGAATTGTTGGGGCATCACCCAGCCATTATTATTTTTTCTCTTCTCAGTTTTTTTTTTTTTTATTTTTACATGGTTTTGCTTTTTCCTTTAGACCATAAAACTTTATATATATTTCCCTATCTCCCTGTCCTGTTTATTTAATTTATTTAAAAAAACTCATAATAAAGTGTTTATATATAACAATTATTTGGCTCATAATATGCTTCCCACTTAAAATATTGCTAGAATTTTTTTTTTTAAGCTTTCACAACAATTATTCAACTAAAATATAAATATATATATACAAGCCAACATAGCTCAATACATTTTATAAAAAAGGATTAATTTACATTTCCTGTCCAAATACTTATGCCTTCTACACACTATGGCAGCCTGAAAGTATGCTCTAAAAATTTCGACAAAATGGCCACTACCGCTTATGGCGCTGTTTATGGACGTCCCACGACTGTGACACAGTGCTGGCGCTTTTAATGTTTTATAAGTCTGAAAGACTATTGTTTTTGCTATTTGGTTTTATATATTAATGTCGAAGTTCTAAGCTAGAATTTAAATGGTCTAACAACCAATAAGAAAATATGTTTAAGTAAGATTAAAAATAAAAAGTCTTATAATTCTAAGGCCTTGCTTTGATAAGAGGATATTTTAATAGTTTCTTACAATTATAAAAGTATAAAATACAAGTTAATAAACTAATTAATTATTGATAACGTCAAGTTGTTTTAAAATGAGAAACTTATGCTTTTTGAAAATCGAGTAATGAGAATTACCTTACAAATGTATTAATAGGCATATTTAAAAGTTAAACTTTTGCTAGTTTTTCGATCTTGAGCAAGACTAATATAAATTTGTGACATTAATTGCGCAAAACGTATATATTTCGCATATGATTTCCTCAGACCAGTCTAATACATTTACCCTTGCAATCGCTGGTGTCATGATCCATTGTCTTCGCTTCCAACTCACTTGTCGTCTTCAAATGCGACACTTTTGATTCACACGTTGATGATCGGTTGTTCAGCTGATCGGCGATTCAATAACCACAAAACCGTGATCACATGATGACGACAATGAATATGGAAATAACAAAGTTGCCCTGCACTAAACACTTGATGGCTAATTTCAATATCGATTAAATTTGCGCCAGATGGATGATTTCACTGCAAATCGGATGTAGTTATAAACCTTTTCATTTAAAAATGCAATTAATGGCTGAATGAGTCTCAAACACGCTTTGTTAATAATTTTTTAAGAATATTTTCCAACGTTTCCGTCAGTTGTGGCGCAAAATACCATTGCAATTTTTACTTTTAAATATCTTTACATTTTTGTTTTGGAGACGCGCCCCTCAATATTTTCCTGAAGTTGAACGAACTTCCGAGAGCTGAAATGACAATACAAAAAAGCAAACCTTTATTCGATATTATGCGAAGAGCTTTTAATTAGACAGCTTTTTGTTTAATTTTTGATGAGACAAAGAGCTTTTATAGAAAATTGTTGTGTCCCCAATTGCAGCCTGTTCACCTGTCTTTTCCCAGTTTCTCGCTCTCTCCATTTTCTCATTTTCTCTAAGAGAGATAGCGAGAGTCAGAGAGAGGTAAATTGCTTCGATCGCTGGCGACTTCTCAACTTTAATCTCAGTATATTTCCAACCCTCGGGCCCGGTGGTTGTCGTCCGTCTCTGTCTCTCGCCCGATCCGTCCCAGTTTTAGTATATATGCCGAAAAGTTGTCAACTATCAAATCACGAAAAGAAATAAAGAGGAGAAGGCGAAAAACATACACAAGCCCGAAACTGAAAAGAAAATCGAGAAAACAAACGAGCGGCGATCAATTGGAATATACTTTTCGAAACAAGTCGCGTGTCAACGTAATTACTTTAAATGTTTGCAAAGTGCGTGTATAAAAACCTATATAGGGGCATACATATATAATTGGCACAGCAAAAAATTAAGATTGTTTTTATCCATGATCAATAATGAATATTAAAGTGATTTAATATGTATGATAATGGATTTTGTTTATTGATTTGTAAATATTAAAGTTAATTTCATACATAAACATATTAAAATATATTTATTTAATTGGAAAAATTATTATAATGTTTAAATAATATTCAGTTGATCTGGAAAATATCACAAATTTGGTTTCTGTGTTGGTGTTGGCAGCCTCCAAAAAAATTGCATTCGAACTGCACATTAAAAGCAAATCGACTTTTAAATCACGGCTCGTTAATTATCACGCCTAGCTGCCAAACTTAAAAATAAACAACAAAAATATAACCATGTTGTAGTTGAGAAAATACAACAACAAGAAACGATTATAATATATAAACATTGCTTTCATGAGTGTGTGTGTACATAGTCTCGTGCGTTGCGTTCAATGGTCAGTCACTCGATCAGTCAGTCAATGCTATGTAGCTAATGACTGTGCGTTGCGTATACGCCATGTAGGCGAAAAGAAAAATCATTAAAAATACCTTGTAGTAACAGAAACCGATGAGTAGAAAAAATATAGTGAACTGGGAATAATTCATATAAACAATACGTTTTGTTTACACTGATTTTTCTAGAGCAAACAGTTGCCGCCACAACAATCAAAACTGAATGAATTGTGGAGGTTTTTTCCTCGCCATATTAATTAAATGCAAAATGATGCCCATAATAAAAGAAACGTGCTGTATTTAATAAAACACATGGCAAGGCGTACAAAAAAAAAAAAAAAGGAATAAAGGCATATAAAAACCGACCCCACTCAATTGAATTAATTATTCATTTCGAAATCGATACACTAAAGTGCAATAAGCGAGAGAGTAAATTCCATAAACCAGTTTCTGGTTCATCCCCACATTCTGGGGTGAAATAATGAAATGAAAACAAAGTGCGTTCTGTGCCAGGCTCAAAGAGGTGCAAATAGCAGCTACTATCATCGGTTTGCAGTTAACACGGCAATAACTTAATTAATTTCCCATATGGACGGACACGGAACAGGCTCGTGGTTCGGATCGAATCACAGCGAATCCGATTTCGAGAACCCGCCCACTTAGGCCAGGCATTATACGATCCCCGGCGAATGCCAATTAATACCCATTTGCGAATCCCTCCCCCGAGGAAGCGAGGCGCGGAGTTCGCGCCCAAAGGTCGCCCGTCATGTGCCTCGTCCCTCGAAATTCGGTCCAGAAATATATGACAGAGGCGGCAGAACGCGATGCTAATTGACAAATATCAAGCTCACGACCGATCGATCGATGGATCGTAGAGAGATATTTATAGCGCGTGCTAAACAATCTGAACAATCGGAATCTGGCAGACCCAATGCAGCAGCGCCTCGTTGACTCGTGTCTTTCCATCTCTTCAACTTAATTGATATGAATAATTTGCTTGAGGAGAAGGCGTCTAATTTGGTCATATATCTTACTCAAATGCTCTGATCAGTAATCACTTATTTGCCGATCTCATTTTGAATAAATTGGAATTCACAAGTTCAATTTATGGAAATGAATTCCGAGGTACCTTAAGTAATAAAATGTATTCAAAATATTAATTGTTGGCTTGAAATGCAATTAGCAAGTCTCAATATAATTTGCATTTTAATTTCCAGGAATATAAGTATAAATAAATATTGATTCGTACTAATTCTTACATTATATAAAATTATGAACCTTTTGTTTTTATATAAATTGCATATGCTAAACTCTTTAAAGTAATTTCGTTAATAAATCTCCTAAAAATATTAAAAAAAAATCCTTTTATGATTCACTGTTTATGATTCACTTTAGATACGTATTTAAAAAGGCTTAGTTCAACTTGAAATTTAATGTACACTTCTTTTCATTATCAGTCTCGCATTTTTCTCTGATTCACTGTTTATGCCTTCCACTTTGAGCAAATTGTGTAGACAATTTTCCGCTAGTTTCGAAGACCTTGGTCGTTGGTGGATTCCCTATTTGCATTTCTGGCCCAAACCTTATTTCGCCCAATGACGCCTTTCTGCCCAATGCAATTAAGCCGAAAAATGCTGACAATTTGGAAGCAAATGAATAGCAAAAAAAACCGACGCAAGGAGGGCACTCGGTGGCAATAACAACATTAATCTGCAGCTTGCCAAAATGAAAAACAAAAAAAAAAAGGTTGTCAAATTAAATTTAGCTGCAGCCGGCGATTGTTTTTCCTACATCCCATCGGGCTGCTTGGTTGGCGAGCAAAGTGGTGACAATGTCGTCAGAGGGGAAAATGTAATAAATTGCATTTGCAATTTACAATTTACAATTTGCATTTGTTGCTGTTGCTGTCGCTAACCTTTCGCTCTAACCCCTTCGCCAGATATTTCTTCTTGATTCCGACTAATTGTATTGTTTCCGCTAGCTAAAAATTGCACATTAGATCATGTCACAATTATTTTAGTCTGCTCATAGGTGTATCTCTCGCTGATTTCAACCAAACGATATCTCATAAGATTAGGAAGAAGCTTTTCCTCTCCCATTTCGCCCATTTGTCTTCCACCGAAATAGTACAAACTTGGATCCAATAATAATTTGATCAATTCGTAAGAATTAATAATTCATGAGAAACGTTCGTGTGGTTGGGGGGAGGGGCTGTGTCAGGAATTCGTGTTAATTGTATAAGTAAAAACTCACGAGTTCTATAATAAACTACGTCAATTACGGTTCGAAATTAGTCAAATAGTTAATTGACAAGTCCTGTGTGTGTCGCTGTATAAATATTATTATTATAATAGCGACGCACTGATCGTAAAGATATCGGTGCAAACTTTATCTGTAATTTCTTTATAGCCACTTGAGTAATACCAATTAACTGCCAATGGCGTATTTTGGTAGACTGGTTTATGGAACCCTTGATTTCCAAAGACTTTTGCCCACTGAAATATAAAGAGAAGTATCAGCAGGGATGAATAATGGAAGGATTTTTTAAGTTTATTTGTAGGTTGGGCGACTCATATTATGACATCTCTTTATATCTGTTCCTTAAGGTGTTATGGGGAAACACTTAAGTGTCGCCAGAATTTCGTTTTGGCAATCTCTGCCCCATAAATATACCCACCCAAAAAATCCGAGCAACAACATTTTCTATAAAATCCGATACAGCCAAGTCAAAGATAATTGCCATTGGGCTTATTTTGTTTTTGGGTTTTCCTCAGATTTTAAACATTTCGGTTAATTAATCATTGGCTCGCTGACTCGACATGTGTGAGTGTCGTCGGGAAAAGCGTTTTTCCCAATGGCCAATGGCCACGCTTTGTTTATTTTGCCTATTTTTATTCATATGTACATATATATTTCGGGTATAAACAAATGGCTGGCTTGACTTGATTTTATTTCGCCTGACGAAACATGTGAGAAAAATCAATTTGTGAAGACGCTAAAAAAAGATCAAACCCATGAAAAGTGTGTTGAAATGCGTTGAATGTGTGTGTGGGGGAGGAAGTATCACGTGAGGTGTTTGATGTACTATGTGGAATTTTCAATTTTCTATCTGAAATCGGGTCTCTGGGTCGTTGGATTTATGTAAATGATCGTAATTGAAGGGGTGAACTTGACAAGGGGTACAAAAATTAACAGCTTAATGTTAGTTGATTTTCTTAGAATATTTTTGCTCGGCTGATTCATATATTTCTCATTCAAGTCGAGAGTTTATTTTTAAAATAAATATATTGCGTATTTTATACCACATCTATGAGGTATTAATACTAAATTCTGATGAAAATGTTCATTGTATTTATTTTGCTTGCCCAAAGTGCTTTCGCAATTTTTCCGCTCTCGTTTACCTGTTCAAAATGTAAAGAAATTCCACACACTGAGGTTTTCCCCATAAATTTTATTTTGTGGTAGAGTAGGGTAAGAAAAATTTCCAACATTTGCTCTGGAAAATGCTCATAAATTAAATAAGTTACGTATACGCAGCGTTGCCAAAGAATTCTTTTCCCAAGCAGAAATTCTTGCCTGGGATTTTCCAAGCATATTTTCGCCATCGCTTACGAAATATTCCCCACAAAGGCTATTTATAAAGGCATTTACACTGCATTTGGGTAAGCCGCTCGCTCGGCGCTTTTCCTTACTCCCTTTTTTCTCTCTTCCCAAAAGAAAGAGGGAGAGAACAACAGAAAACAGCTGTTTGCTCTGTGGCGCCGATAGGAGAATGCACAAACAAACAAAAATAAAAAAGAAAACAGAAAGGGAAATAAAGAAAACAGAAATAAATCACAAAATATAATAGAGAAGCGCAGAGACCCCGTGAAAAAGCTCTATGAAATAAAGCTTGCACGCGCCAGGTTTCGATCGCTCTCTCTTTATTTATTTTATTTTTTTTCACTTACGGGTAGGAGCTTTCATTGAGAAGGCACGGAATGAAACCGGCCTGTCCGCCGGAAAATATCTGAGAACCCCGAACGCATCCGAACGCTCCGCACGTAGGCCCGTCTCTGTGTCTGTCCACCGAAAGCATCCGCAGTACACTCCGATTCTCGGACACGATCTTAGGGCACATCCCGAGATATGCTCTTAATGATTCCTTTCAACCCTCGTTGAAGTATTGAAATTAATTTCGAAACACCCGCAGAGAGTCGGCGAGCGCTGAAATACATCGAAAAATGTGAACAGAAAATTTAAATGTGCTGCAAATTAAATTCAAGTGCTGTCGGCGTCGCTGCTCGGGCGACAGCGAATTGCAGATCGCAATAAATTAAAACAATAAAAGGCGGCAGTGTACCAGTATATAAAAAACACAAAAATTAAGAAAGCAAACGGCGAAAAACGAAAAAACAAAAATAAAGAGAGAGACTGAAATCTGCATAAATGATGTCGTTCTTTCTGCGGCTGTTGACAAACAGCGCGAAAAGTTCTCGGTGCCAAAAAAGCGAGTGAACAAACAAAAATTAACCAAATTAAAACAAGGTGATAATAATAATAATAAAGTTACAACAAATAAATAAATTCAAGACAACAAACAAGTCCCTGTAAGACACCCACAGAAAATTACAAAAAGGAGAGAGAACCCCCAAACAGAGTGAAAAATGGTTGGCAAGGTCTTGGGCATTAAAGACTTGGAGCAGTTCAGCAGCCGGCGGAGCAGTGTCTACGTCGATCCCGAGTGCGACAAGTTCTTCGAGCTGCCGCTCTTCATTGCGGCCAGCTCGAACGACATCACCACCAAGTGCCAGTGTTTCCAGTTCAGTCCAGGTAATAACGCCGCAGCCCATCCGACGCCAAAGTCCACCTCGTAAAAGACAGACACAAACCCGAAAACCGATAAAAATAACGCACACCAAAAAACTAATGTTAATAGTTCAAGCCCAGTGGGCAAAAGCTAGTGAAATTGTTTTTCATTAACTAGCTGAAAAGTTACTTAAGTGTTTTAAGCAAATAAAAAGGTTAAGAGTGTTCTAAAATGTGTATATATTACAGAGATTTTATTTCGTAAAGAAATTAGGCCTAGAAAATGTTTATTTTGTCTACTTTTTATAATAACCTATGCATTTTGAATTTCGAAATTTTTTAAAATAACTGAAGAAGATATAAATTCTATATTCGTAAAGCTTACATGTATTATTACAATGCCTGTAACTTTTCCAAAAATGCTTTAAGAAACCATTACATTTCCATAAAACCATATAATTAGCCTAGACCTAGATAATTCTAAATATGTTGTTATGTTATGTTTATATTTTGAATGAATTTCCCTTCGTCCAAATGGATTTTTATCTAATTACAACCTTGCTTAAAAATATTCTTTGAAAACTTTGCCTTGGATTTCCTTGTTTACCAGAAATTCACTGCGGGCCCTAACGAAAATATATTTCGTAATATGTTTAGCACTAATCAAAATGAATGCAGGGCCATAAACTATGCTAGAAAACAGCAAAAATAAAATCAATCAGTTGCGGGAATAAAAGCATTTTTATTTTCCAAATATTCCCAAGTGAAGTTTGGAAAACAATGAATGATATCTTCGTGTGGGTGTGTGTGTTTTGATTATCGTGTGTTGAGGAGATAAAATTTTCCGCTTTGAGATAAACTCGAATCAGATTTCTCTCTCTATACAAATAATTGCTTATTTAATGGCATTACGTTTTGCGCTCCTAATCGGATTGCACAATTTTAATGGTGCCTAAGCGTATTTAAAATGCGCGAATAAATCACCAATTAAAACGAGTGCAGCTTTGTCTCTGGTGGCTATTTATTTGAGGGACTTAGTTTGGTGGCTTGTGCCATAATAATCCCCAATTATGATGAATTTTCTGTGTGCGCGGCATTGGCATTTGTAAAAACAAACAATTGAATGCGTTGATAGGAAAATTACTGCATCGATTGTAAGTGGAATGTGCCATACTTATATCGATGACGATATACGCAGCTCTGTATTTCCATATTGGTTGTTGGAAAAATGCAAATAAACCCGAGAGATTTCAATGGGGATGCTGGCTGAATGGAGAATGGAAATGGGGATTAATTACCTCCCCGAGCGACAAAGCTTCACTCAATTATTTCAGTTTTTATTATTATTGCATTTGCTGCAATGGACACCATTGCCTGCCATATCTTATCGCTCTTGCGGCGATTTGATAGTTTGCTTTCCCAACGTTTATTGGACTAATGCCATTTGGCTAAACGATTCTCGTTTTGTGACATCCTAAACACTTTTTAAACCATAATAAAGTGAGTGTGCAAATAAATCAGAGGCTCTACAACTTAGTATCTGTGATTTGCTTGGCCGATATTGATAATGTCGCTGCCCCGGCGCTATTTCCACCTTATCAGTCATCGGCGGCGATAAGGGAGGGGGGCATGCAAAAATCGATCAGCTGTCGCTGCCTGTAATGAGACATGTCCGCACTGCAATCAATTACCCCCACGCCGATAGAGCTAATCAATATGGCAGCCCCCGATGAGGTTCAATGTGGCATTGGGGTGTTCTCGACGGGAATGGAAGTGGGAGGAGAAATTGGAACTGGGGAAGGGGTTGTCCTACATACGCAGTTGACCAGCTGACCGGGTGAGAGATAGGGGAGATACGGCTGTCACCTAATTGACACATCTACTAGAAAATGTCCGGGGGGTGGGCCTTTGATAAATGCTGATCTTAAGTATATTTCGTAGTTTTGGGTTCCAAATAATTGAGCTCTATTTATTCAATACACTGCACTGTGTTTTTAATGCGATTTAACACTGAATAAAATGTTAAACAATTTATTTCAAGTAACCTTGTTATCACTACTATTTAATTATTTACTCAAGACTTAATAATCTAATTTATGGCCTTACTTTAGCTTACTTTATAGACTACTTAACTTGGTAATTACAAAAAATGTAATATCAGCACTTAACTGATAGATAATTCCGCTTTCAATGCCCTCATCCACCTACTAACTAATTTACTTCATATACTTTTATTCCAAATCAGCAATCAACCACAAATAGGCAGAGATAACATGCATTACCTCTGGCTATGTTAATATTTAACGTTTTCCTTTGAATTCATAAAGCTTTTCATCGATAAAAGTACTCTAGGCTTTTCTGATAGGGTCATTTTTTTCCAAGGAAGTTTAGCAATAGCTAAATTTTATTCACTTCAAAGAATCCATAAAACAAAGACGTCAATGGTTTTATATTTGAGAAAATTTCATTTGGATAAAGTTTTAGAAACAAAACTTGATATCAGCAAAGGCTAGAATAAAATAAGTACTAGGCTTTCATCATAAGTAAATATAATTTAGCTTTTTATCAATGCTTCACTTATCAGATGCACTTTCTCAAGTATTTTATTTTGACCACTTGTCGTATGAGTAATTCCGTTGCCTTACACACGAAATTTAACTACTTATCGGCCCGACCGGCGGTGGTGCACACAAGTATTTTTATATCTTGAGCTGTTTGGGCTGGCCCCACCTGCCAAAGCGACTTTGATGATAGTGGAGAAGGCTCCTTTGCACTCCCATTTGAATGGGTCTTGAGCGTCGGTGGTGATAACCTCAAGAACCCCCATTATTATTAGCCGTAACAATAACAATCGTGTCATATGATTGCCACAGCTGAAGTGCCCCTGAATTCCAAAAACGGCAGCCTCGAGCACTCGACGAAGTGGCTCCTGACTTTGTTTTTGGCCTCTTTGGACTTTATTGAACGATGATCAAGCTACTGTTATTGACCTAACCTAAGTGGGATTAGCTTGCAGTCTAATCGAATGGAAAATATATATTGTTAGCCCTGCAATTAGTCTGTACTTCGAGGTGGCTTTATCAACGTAAGGGAGGTAAAATTGTAGCTAACTTCTGAATTACACCTAGCATTCTAAATTTAATTTTAAACGCTCAATAGAATAATTAGGGGAAATCAAATTACTTTAAATTAAATTATTAAAGTAATTATCGTAATATGTTGATTAATTCATTGCATTATCTTCACAACAGCCTGTCAACTTAATTACCAGTAATTATTTGTAGTTTATGACTATAAAATCGAACAAACAAAACCATTAGCATTAATTTAAACAACGAAATAATATTAAATACCTTAAGTATATATTGTTTTTCGAGTATTACTTTACTACTATTAGTCATACTTTATCGCTATTTTTACTTTTATCTCTCTGGGGAAACCTTTAATCGTAACTATTCGCTGATCGATTATCCGCTATCTCTGTGTTTCCAGGCAAAGAGCCGGCACTGCGCTCCTACACCGAAATCCAACAGCTGCTGCAGCAGGGCAAAAAACGTGACGTAAAGAATATACTCAGGGAGAACTCGTGGCCGATCAACTCCCCGATCCGATCCCAGCTATGGCCGATGCTGTGTGGCCAGCACCAGACCAAGGAGCACATGCTCGATGGCTTCTACTGGGAGATGGTTCACCAGGTGAGTGACAACCCTCTGAGATTTTTTATAATTTACCCGAAATGAAAACATATATATTTGTTAAACCTTTTAAGGTCTTTGGCACCACGGAGCTGTCGGAGAAGCCCATTATGCTGCCCGCCTTTGTGGATGCCACCCATTGTTTGCCGTATCACCTGACCAGCACCGGCAGAGCCGTGGCCGATCGCATCGTGAATGTCCTGGGCTACGATTGCCCCGATATTACTTACAGTCCAGTATTGTATCCCATTACATCGATACTATTGCATTTCATGTCGGGTAAGTTGAATTTAACGGAGTGCCATTCAGCACTCGACTTCGCCACACACCACCACATATATTACCACTCCAACCTGCACACGTGAATGTCAATATTTGATCAAGTCATTTTTATCGCCTCTACAAAGCACACAAAATAAGTGGCACAATTGTAAGGGAACCCTCCGCCTATCCGGTCCTCTCGTTTCTGAATGCGATTGCTTTATATGTGGCGATTCTCGGCGCGTATCGCAGTTGGTTGCAAATTGATGTATCGTGATTTTCTGGCTAATTGATTGGGCCAACATGCAATGAGCCACAAAATAATTTCAAATGTAAATCTTATTACTCCCCCTGTACCGAAGGTACAGTGAAGAACGTAATTGAAAGGTAGTTGAGATGTGGGGAATATTTGAAAATAATATTATCGAAAATTTAGAAATAGAAAAGTCGTGGATATAATTAAAATATAACAATATTACTTTGAAAATGTGTTACAAATTATTTTACTGCATATTTTTAATATATTTTAAAATATAGAGATTTTTGTTGGTTACATATTTTAACTATACTTTATTAGTATAAAAACGAAAGCTTAATTTTTGGTAATACATTTTCTTTGTGTGCTATGACTGACACTGTACCGCAATGTACTTTACCATAGTCAAATGATCAACGTCTAACTGTCTGCTTTAGTTCCGCATTTGTTGTTGTTTTCGAAACACTTTTTTTCGTACTACTTTATTATCAGCTAATCATTATTTCATTGTTGTTGTTGCGGGCGGCGACACAATAACAGAAACTCAAATATTAAACCTACAGTATAGATTATTTACTCGGAATTTGGTTTCATCTAGTCAGGTGTGGACTGGGAATCAGTAAAGATCCGCTCGATTCCGTCGCCTCCATCAGGGGAGGGAAAATTTCTGACTACGAAATGAAAATATTTATGTGTAAAAAACCTTCACAACAAATCCATTTCGGAAGTTCATCATGGGAATCGTCTCAGGCTTAACCTCAGATTAAATTGACAGCTGGTCATGTGCCCGACCCCATAGATAACCCCTCTCGCCATTGTCTGATAATTATTATCTTTTGTAATCTAATCAATTGCAGATGCGGAACCCCGAACTAGAATTCATTTATAGATCTATCGATCGATCTGGGTTCAATGGTTAATTGTAGTTCTCTTAGAATATTATCTCATGTTTATTATCTCGATTTTATTTGCAATTTGAATATTTATTTGTAGCGCTAATGCGCCTTATTAGTGGGAGCAAGCTGATAAGGCGGATTTGTATTTTTTGTTGAGGAGGTCAGACAGACACACAGTCAATCCGAAGGTTTGTTTACACTGTGCGAAAACGGTTGTCCTCCACACGGGAGAGTCTGTGTCTGGCAGATAGGGAAAATGAAATTCGGGTCAGGTTCTCAAGGGAATTTTGTCTGATTTTTCAGTCTACTTTGGAATATTTATTATTTATGGGTTACTTACTGGAATTGTTTATCCTCAGTCGAAACAAAAACTTATTTATTTATTTATTTATTTTTTGTTGTAAACACAAATTTTAGTGCTGCCATTAAAAAGCTGAAAGAAAAGCCGGGAAGCTCGAAAAAAATTAAGTGTCAAGCCGAAGGGCACTCGAAATGAAACAATGTGAAAATGAGTGCTGCTTTTCAATCAACGAATTTCAATATTAAAAATATTTACGCTGATTTTCGTGTGTGCTGTTGCATTTTCAAGTTCAAGAGTCGAGTCGCCCATAAACAAATGTTTAAAGTGATATAGATAGCAGCCAATATGCATATGTCTGTCTGTTGGCACTTTGCTGTTGACGTCATTGCGATTCGATTCGATTTTGATTCGTCTTCTTTTTGCAATTTGCGAATTTCGCCTTTACCCACTTAAAGTAAACAGAGAAAAAGACTGCGAACAAGAAGAACTGAAAAATAGGGGAAGATTTCAAGGCTCCTCCCTTGTTTGCATTCGTTTGGATTCCAAGTTTACTACTGACACAGTTTTTTTAAATCTTGTAAAATGGAGAGAAGAAAATGTAATAAAAATTTTAAAAATTAAATTTGAAAACTATAAATATCAAGGTTAATCTTTATTTAATTCCTGGTCTCAAAATTTGTTTATATTTTCCTATAGAATTTAGAAATGTTTGTAGTTTGCTTTGCTCTGCTGTTCTGCTTTTTCGCGGTTTTGCTTTGATTTCGCTTTCTGCTTGGCTAATAATGCCAACACGTGAGCATAAAATTCACATAAAACGCAGACAGAAGACAAAGCAAATGCGCACATATGTGTACTCTATCGTTTATGGCTCTGTTTGCCAATTCTATTCAGCTCGGCTCTCGGTTTCTGTCAGTCAGTCGGTTCTGCGTTCTGCGTTCTGGGTTCTCCATTCTTTAGCCTCCTCTGCTCTGGAGCCCCATTGTTCTGTTTGTGTTCCTCAGAGCCCTGCCCAAACATTGTCGCATATATAGTACAGTACATGGCGTTGTGCATATTTGTTTTGCACGATTTTTTATATGGAGTGGCTGGATCTTCGGGTCTCATCATCACACAACATCAAATGCGAGTAGTAGTAGTTGCCTATGCCGGGCACGCACGATTCGGATTAAGATGTAAGGAATATTCGCCAGTACTTGGCTTTAATGGCCCGTGGCTCTGACGTCAGTCTTGAGTCAGGTAGGGAGTGAATGAAATTCAGAATATACATATAACCCCAGTCAATTTGCATTCCTCGGTGCCCTTTTCCATTTATATTCATGACCCAAGTAAACAACCGAAAGGGGGAAAGGTTTCAAGGTTTTCTTGGGGTATTAGGGAGCTTTGCTTTACTTACAAACTTTGTGATTCAGCACAGAGAAAGAAAATAAGGTTGAAACTTAAATCTTTTATTTTTAAGCTACAGTAAAGGGTATTTCAAGAGTCCTTAATAGTTGTCAAATTCAGATTAAGCAGTCCAAAATCTCTGTTATTAAAATTTATCAAGTGTTTTGTATATTCTTTCCACTTTTGCTTTTGCTGAGAAATATTTGCATTGTTTATGTTTGAGTTTGTTGAGCTAATTAAAGCAGAGCAGCAGATGAAATTGCGTTTAACATCTTCTATCTCGACTGGAGGTGTGTTTAGACTATCTTTTTCGCTATTTTTGGCTGGTTTATATCTCATAAATAACTCGACACGTGCTCGCTGACGTCGTACTGACTTATAAAGCGCGCGCGGTCTCATTAGCAAATCAACCTATGCTCGGTTTTATGCCGGCCATTTAAATATAGAACAACCTTATCGCTCGTTTTCAGCCAAGTAGTTGTAGTTTTCTCCTGCCAGCCAGCCAGCACTTTAATTGCCTAATTAGTGGCACTGCAGTTGTGTTCTTTGATTAATTTCAATTGGAAATTGTTTACTTTACTTCTGCTCGCCGACTGATAATGCAGCTGATGATGATGATGATGGGTCATTAAAATTTGAGCTGAATGTGTGCAGATTAATGCAATTGCAATGGCAATTTCCATATAAACCGACGTGCGTCATGCTCTATAAATAGCGCAGTAAGCTAGCTAGCTTAAGGAGGCCCTTAAATATTTAATAAACTTATCAAATGTTTGCTAGCCAGGCGTCTTTCCGCAACAGATAAAAAGTTCAACCCACTATACAATCATGCACTCCAGACTCTGCTCCGATCCCTTGACAATCGAGAGCAGGCCGGGGGAACTAAGTGGAACCGCCTTTGGCCGGAGTAATCCACTGATAAGCCGGCAAAATCCGCTGATAACGCTCTTTTGTTTATTCCTTGGTGTTTGAAAGTAATTAAACTTTGTAATGCAGCGATTCAATTGAGGCTTCTCCACCCAAGGAGGCGGGGAGTTCACCTCGGTTCAGTATCTAAATTGAATTTTGAGACCCCTTCAATCCCTTGGACTTGACTGATTGCTAATTGATCGATGAGTCGCACGAAGGGTTGCTTACACAATTACATTTTTAAATGCCTGTCATACTTCGGAGGTGTGTTAATGAATCTCTCACGACAGCCAAAAAAATAACTCGAGCAAAACGTTGGAAGAATATTTTTAGAGCTACGCTACACAGGGAGATATTTTGGGTTGAAGTCTTATATTAAATAAAATAAAAATATAAGAATGGAGGCAATCATTTTAAGTACCAATATAGAAACTAAATAATTTCAGGGATCGTAAACAAATAGATAAGGAAATTAATATCATATTAAAATAAAATCTTCTTCAAAACTCTCTTTTTAGTTATTCGCTAAAATCTAACTTGGGAATTTTAGGGGAAATGTACGCAAGCAATTGTAGATAGACCTCAAATTGTCACCTCTCTTAGTTTATGTTATAAACTTAAATAAATTAAATGTTTTGTTATCTTTGTTCAACTAGAAGATAGATCTAATAATTTTCCTTTGAGTGTACCTACGACATTGCATAATTTGATCTAATTTCAAAATCAAATAATCAGAACGAACGCACAGCTCACAAGCTCGTTGATAAAATTGTGCCAGCTAATTATGGAAAATTAAAGAGGGACGTGGTAGGGCGGGGGAAATGGCATGTAGAAAATGGCAGATGCGATGACGCTGGTCAAAGTGCACTATAAAACCGACGACTGACTGACTGACTGGCTGATTCTCAACGCATTCTCAATTCAATTTGAGCTGCGTCATTGCGGTAATGCCACTACTTCCAACCATGTGTTGAGACCTGCTTCCACCGCAAATGCCAAGTGTAGTTGTGGTGCTGCTGCTGCAGTTCCACAGTTAAATTAGAAGCGGATCTGGGATGCGGGGGACTGCATAAATTGTGGCTAAGGTTAGGCCTGTTATTAAATAGATAATTGTTGGAAAACTGACTGCCATACGATCTCAGTTACAACTCGGCAACGGGGCGTATTGAATATCGAATATTACGTATGCGACGTGTTGGCTACTTGATTATACGTAATGAGCTGTAAATAAATAAAAAGAAAAGGGATTAGCAATCAAATTGATTGAACATTTTGGTTACTAATTTTATCTGGTAAATTAATAATTTATTTATTCTCAACTCTTGCAGAGGAGGAGGCGTACGTGTGCCTGGCCGGTCTGGTGGGCAGCAAGGAGAAGGTATTCATCAATCAAACCAAACTACAGCACGAGGTCACCTGGAAGACGGTGATGCAGATAGCCAAAAAGCACACGGTGAGTAGTCCATCCATCCATTAAGCAAGCCCGCCATCAATCAATCAATCACTGACCAAATTCCATTTTTTTTTTTATCCTGCAGAAAAGTGCAACTTCGTATTTTCAACGTATTTGCCCGGGCCTGAAGCTGGAGCGCGTCTTCATGGACTGGTGCTGGTGGATTCTAGCCGGTCTTCCTTTCCAGCATCTGGTGCGGATCATGGACTGCTATTTCCACGAGGGCATCAAGGTCCTGTATCGCGTGGCCCTCGTCATACTCAATCTGTTTCACAAGGAGTGTCAGTCGAACAACGAATGGAGTCCGGATAATATTAAAAACGACATTGGCAATGCGCTTATCAAGTTCTGCAAGAAGATACCAGTGTCGCCGGCGAAGCTGCTCCATGCCGCCTTTAGTATTAGGGGACTGAGGTGAGTCACCCTTAAGCAAGACATGAGGAGCATATCTAATTATTTATTTTCTTGACTCCCACAGTACCCAGTATATTTCTAGAATATTTATCAAGACTGAAATGCTACTAAAAAGCCGTTCCGTGCTCACCAGCGGTTCGAAGCAATTAATCAAATCGCGTTCAAGTGATAATCTGCCCACTAGTCAGTCGCAGGTCAACATTCAGATGATGTCGCACACCCTGACCATCCGAGAGGTATGCACACCCCCTTTACCCCAAATCGACACTCCCCTTAACCACACCACCATCACACAGAATAAACGTAAAACATAATACATAGTACATAAAAAACAGACAACAAGAGAACTCAGAAATATACAAAAAAGACAAACAGAAACCGAGTTAGGCATTCCGTTCGTTCGATTACACAGCACTGCAAACAAACAAACTAAGAAACACCTCGTCTAATGGTAAACTCTGATTTATTTTTATTCGTTTTCTGTTTATGTTCCTCTCTCACAACAACTTCTCTTCAACAACTTTTGAAACAACAACGCACCCAAAAAAAAATATCCAAACCAAAAACCAGAAGCTGCACTCCGAGAGCTGTCGCAATTTGGTATGAGGCTAGACAAAAATTATACAGCAAAATTACTATCCTAAAGACAATACTGTGATAATGCTGCTGATGTTTGATTGATTCTGCTTGTTATGTTCTGGTTTTTCTTTGAAATTTATTAACTTTCTTCTCGAGTCGATAGAGAGTTTGTTTTGCGGGCAAGAAGAGCGCTTGAAGAATGAATGTATCGCATGAAAAATGAGGGAAATTAAACAATATAACAATTGTGTGTTTGGAAATAACTGGAACAAGGTTCGAGAATTCGAAAAAATCCAGTTAATTCCCAAATAATCTCCAGATTCGACTCGATTTTGTGTTCGTTCGTTCGTTCTGCTGCCACTTGACTTTTGCGTTGTGTTTTATGTTTTTATTTTGCCGAATGATCTAACTTCTTGCTTTCGACTTTCTTCGTTCCTCGTTACTTGTCAATCAAAGCGAAAGCACAGCCTCAACACAATAACCACATCTACTATATATAATATAACCACACACTATAGTACAGCTTTTTATATTCGTTTCCTTTGGCCAATATACTCACATACAGAAATACTTACATAAACAAGAAACCAACAATAATTAATCCCGAAAAGTGCAATTATTGCTCCTCTTATATGAAATCTATATATATAAAACATTATTTTCTATTTTTCTTGTACCTTTTTTTGCTGCCTTGGCAACGAATGAATGAATATTAACCATAAACGATACAACTAATAATTGCAAACGAACCAAAAATAAATATAAATTTGCGTACGCTTGATCAATGTATACATATATTTTCGATACATCGATTCACATTGGGTGCCATAACTGTTAAATATTCCATCCATCTGCATCATGATTATATGTATAAATATATATATGTGTAGGGCGAAAAGTCGCCCGGTCATAGAGCCATCGCGATGGGCGTTTATCCCATACACAATCTGAAAAGTCAAGCTTGTAAGAACGAAGATGTAAGTGAAAGTCAAAGTCCAAATCCAAAACACTCCACTCCAACTGAGAACACACACTTTTAAATCGTATTATAAATATATACATATATATCCCAATATTTATTAAAGCTTTTGGCTCACATTCCATTCAAGTCACACAAAAAAATATGAAGTACTGCATGAAGTGCCAGAAATTCGAACTGAAATTAGCTTTGATTGATTCCGATTTTTTACTTTTGTGATTGATTTTACCTCTTTTGCGTTGCCAGCCAGATTTTTTTTATATATTCATCGATTATATTATTTTTTTAAGATAGGGAAAGAAGAATATCTAGGAGCTCGTCCCCCTCAACTCTCATCCGCCATTATTGCATATAATTTGTTTGCTATATATCACATCTATATATCTTTTCATAGCATTTTGGTTTGCCGGGCACAAAGAATTTCATAAAAACCTGGACGGATAGACAATTTGTAAGCATTGCATTGCATATTGACAACCCTCCAAACCACCTGTTTTTACCCCATATTCCACATGTCATTCATTATCTATCCCATCCACCATACAAAAAGTGAATGCAATTCCTTTTCCCATTCAAAATTACAAGAAAAACACTATCTGTTTTCCATTCCGTGTGCCGCCTTAGGCAAGCCCTTCTTGTCTCCCGTCCTGCAGTCGTCATTAAATGTTAGTTACCCCGATAGTTCATCTGTGGAGAGTTCATTTGAAAGAGCCTCAAAAATACTATAAACCAGCTTACAGTTTGACAGCCAGCTGAGCCCCAGTTTAACACGCACTGCTGCTGCCGCGCCGCTGCTGCTGCTGCTGCTGCCTACAGTTTGACCCGAACTGTGCCGTAGTTTTCTTTGTTATTTTGTTGTAGTTTTTAGTCATCATCGAGCGTTGTGTTGTTACCTTGTTGTATTTGTTTATTAACCCTGGCTTTTAGTTGTTTTCCTTTTGACTTTTTGGCCCTTTAGCTCATGTTCTTTTCACTCTACTCTACCCAAAATGCCAACTTATGTATTTTGTTCTGTCATTTGGCTAATTGCTACCCCCTTTTCAAATACGTTACTCGTAGTTGTAGCCAAGTTAATGCCTCTAAATATGGGTGAATACCAGTTGTTAATAATGCTTCCTTTACGCTCTACCCATTAGCTATTCACGCTGTGGTCCTGGCTGCCCGTGCGGATAACAATGTACCAACCGGTGCTGCTCTACACCACGGAGGAGCATGGCTGCTCCCTGACCACGTTCTACGTCCGGGTGGAGCAGCACGAGCCCACGCTGCTCATGATCAAGACGTGCAATAATGAGGTGAGTAATAAGGAATATGTTTTCGATTTTCGCTTGAAATATTACCTCTATTGATTTATATTCTCCTTAAAAGTAATTATTTTAGTTTTCATAAAGATCATAGTTTAGTTTACCCACCTTTTCCATTTTTAAATTATAGTATATAAATTAAATAAATTAAGATTTAATATCATTTAATTAAATAATTTAATTTTATCTTAAATTGTAGGTATTTGGCGCCTACTGCTCTTCGCGCTGGTTTGAACGGAACGTCAAAGATGACAAGGGCCAGCGACAGGCCTACTTTGGCACCGGTGAAACCTTTTTGTTCTCCCTGTATCCGGAGCGAGCCAAATACCCCTGGGTGGGCATTGAGGGCGACAAGGATCTGGGCCACAGTTCCGAGCTGTTTATGGCGGCCGACTCCAAGATGATCACCATTGGTGGCGGGTAAGTTCAAACGATTTTAATCTGTTTACCAAACTTATTAAATGTTCCTACCAATTGTTTTTAGCGAGGGTCAGGCCATCTGGATGGACGAGAATATTCGCTTTGGCAAGACGGACAGCTGCAAGACCTTCAACAATCCGCCCCTGTGCCCGTCGGGCGACTTTGAGATCCGTGTACTGGAGGTCTATGGCTTTGTGGGCATCTAAAACTCCTGTTTCAGTCTGACCGAGATATTGCCCGCCGATGATCAAGCGCCAAATTGTTCGACCTTCCCCCCGCGTTTCCTAAATACCCAACTCAAGAACCTGCAGATTGCTTTCGTTGCCGATGATGATAAAACCGAGATGAGAAAATGTGTAAACATTTATAAAAGCTTATTTATAAATGCATGTATCGAAAGTGTGGCCAAGCAGCAAGCTTGTTAAATGTTAAATGTTAATGAAAAAATGCAAAACAAAACAAAATTATATATTATATAATGGAAATACTCTGTGAGTTCATATGTTTCAAAACGCAAAGCTTTGAAATTACAATACACTAGTTGTTATATAACCCCTTTACATATATATATACTACACAAGCATATATGCATAATATATTATATTATAAAAGTGTGTATCTAAATGTAAATCATGTATTTCTAAAGCAGCAAAGAAAAACTAAAATATTCCTTAAACGAATCGAAAACAAACACCAGAAAACTTTTGGGCTGCAAATTTCATTATTATTATTATTATTGTTTATTAGCGTTGTAATGTTTCATTTAGTTTAAAACTATGTATGTATTTTTTCTTTCTGTAAACCAAATTTACTGACTTGACTGAATTCGTTATTAATGTTATTATTATTATTATTATTGCTATGTGTATAGAAGAAAGTGTAACTTGTGTAAAAACAAAACAAACTGGAGTGTTTCTAAAAGTTGTCTCCCAATCAATTGGTCGCAAACAAAATATATAGAGATAAAGCATAAAACCAAACATCTTTCGATTAGTTAGTGCCGTTGCCGACCATGATATATGCTCAGAAGATACTACAGATATATGTACTATATAGTTTATAGCCCACAAAATGATAATATAGAATGACTAACCGAGTTTGTAGTCACTTCGCAAGGTGCCAAGTCAGGAGCTGTAGGGAAATCAGGCAATGAGCGCCCCTCACCCCCCATGTGCAATTGATCTCAAAGCGAAAAACGAATGAAGAAATGTATTACAAGTTGAAGGCCACATAAACAATCAATATAAATATCTTAAGATTCCATTCCAACGAAATTTTCTCTTTTGCTCACTCACCTCCACAAAATTTTTTGCACCTCTTTTCTAGTCAATTTTTATGTTTAAATGAAAAAGAAAACATGGCGTGCTTCCGTTCATTCCGCTTCATCTCCACCACATCCCACTTGGCCTTTGAGCGACTGCAGATTCGGTTAGTCGATTGAGATCGTTGCACTACTCAAGCGAATTGTTAAAGGAATTCAGAAACCACAACGAAAATTTGGGGGGAGCAGCCACAGATTGCAGCAAGAGCACTTCACAACATAATTGCGGAGCTGGTACTCCACAAATCCCGCACCCGAAGATCAAACTGTCCCTGAAATTATATGTTACACCTGCAATCTGTGGCCCCGAAAAAGAAAAGCAGCAGTGGAAAGCAAACTAAATATGATAAATAGCCTTTAGGTTTTAAACAAAACTCTCTGTGTTGTTGTTACTATGATTCAATGTATATGTGCAGCATTATATATATATATAAAGTATATGGCAAACGAAATAACCGAACCCCAACTACCAATAGTTGATCGCGAAAATATTCGAGTAAAGCAAATCTCTTTGTTATTTGTTTCAGAGTGTGATTTATGATGAATCGTAAGAATTAATAAGTTTTACTGTACTTTTGGTTGACTAATTCGTACACGCAGATTGAATTGATGATATGAATAATTGTTGATAGAGCTTAAGTTGTCGGGAGAGAGGAGGAACTCCCTCGGGGCACTGGCCAACAAGGACAGTATTTGGTAAAGCAAAAACAAACAAAAAAACTGTTGAGAAAAAGTAAAATCTTTTGTACATAAACTGTTTTCTATCTGAATTGTTCTCAATGTGTAGTTGAAATACGATATCTTGATACAAATATCCATATATATATTTATATTTGAATGTTATTTATGTGTAGCCCAGCAAGTGACACGAATATAATCAGCAGCTAAGATGATATACCCCCACATACAATAATTTACACAAGCAACTGGAAATATATGTAAATCGAAATGTGTTTGAAGATCAACAACAAGTATATATTGAGTATAACTGCTAAGAGAAACAGCAAGTGTGTGTTATTTTTTATTTAATTTATGCATATTTTGTAATTTATAAAGTCTAATTACAATAAACACACCTACATACACACAGGCAGATAAATATGAGGAGACGAGAAAATTTATTCAGTAAATAAA